>JAPQNM010000026.1:3859449-3861949 GCA_029783475.1 Metacarcinus magister
GCCGACCCGGGTGGCGTTGCCTTAATGGATGCCAGCACGTCTTCTTCCATGACAGCGAGGCGGTGCTGATTTGGGTCGGGGAGCTCAGACAGGATATCGTCCGGGAGGGAAGGGGGGTGTTTGGCGCTGAGAGCGTCGTTGACTTCTTCGCTAGGTGGGGCAACACAGTCTGAGGTCGTCAGGAGCCGGAGGGCGGCGCGGATGTCCCCGTCGGCGCATTTTCTGAGGACTCGTATAGAGAGGTCGTCCACGTCTGTCTCCGATAACGCCTCGGGGGTCTTGCGAGAGTCTGCTTCCTGGGGGGACGGTGGGTTTACTGCCTTGGCGAGGGGGCTTTGGTAAGCGAAGGAGAAAAGGCGCCACCATGCAAGGGGAGTGCGCTGCTCAAGTGCAGCAGTAATAGCGCCGGCTAGGTCAGAGGCAATGCGATGGCGGTGTCTTCGGGGGACGTGCTGCAGCAACCTCGTACGCGCCTTGAGGTCGGCGAGCGCTGTTGCCATGTCGTCAGGGATACGGATACGGATACGTCTCGGACTGCGTCGTGTAGATGGTCGGTGATGAGGCAGTCATTGCAGTGCCATGTTGAAAGCTGGGCTAAAGGTGTGCCGCCGGAAGAACTCTTTGCAAGGGCGGCAGGACGTGACACCGTTGCGCGTGGTGGAGGCTTCCGGGTCTCCACACACATGGCATGTCTGGGTCCCGAAAATTGACGGACCGGCGATGGGTGGTCTGTGGGTGTCATATTGCATGGTGAGAGACAGACTGTGTGTGTGTGTGTATATGTGTGTGTGTGTGTGTGTGTGTGAGAGAGAGAGAGAGAGAGAGAGAGAGAGAGAGAGAGAGAGAGAGAGAGAGAGAGAGAGAGAGAGAGAGAGAGAGAGAGAGAGAGAGAGAGAGAGAGAGAGAGAGAGAGAGAGAGAGAGAGAGAGAGAGAATCGTGTGTGTGTGTGTGTGTGTCTGTGTGTGTGTGTGTGTGTGTGTGTGTGTGTGTGTGTGTGTGTGTGTGTGTGTGTGTGTGTGTGTGTTGAAAAACTCACGTCCTACGAAAACACCCTGTCGCCTTCGGGAGAGGCTGATCCGGCTACGGCTGTGTGGATAGGACTGCCGATAGCTAGGCAGGCGCCAAACATGTGAGCTTCGGTGAGGCTCTGAGGCTGTCTGGGAATATAGTCGGATGGCTCGAAACTACCACGTGGAGGACGCACACAGGGGCGTTGTTGAGCTACCCACTTCAGATAGCTTGAGATGCCGGCAATGGGTGTTGACCAACAGAGTAGCGGTGATGATGATTGTGAGGTGGCGGTGATGATGGTAGTAGTAGTTAGTGGTGGTGGTGATCCGTGATAATATATATGTATATATATATATACATATATATATATATATATATATATATATATATATATATATATATATATACAAATGCATGTCTATCTATCTCTATCTATCCCTATCTCTATGTTTCTCTTACAACTTAGTCTTAATTTGATATAGTACAGACGGATGAGTTGATGAATTTTCACTATACAATAGTAAATATCCTCTCACAAGACATGATTTTGATTTTTCTTTCAATACAATTGATCTGCATCATCTCATCCACGTTTATCACCACTTTGCAGGTACGGGAGGAAGCATATAGTGATACTCGGCTACATCAGTTACGTGGTGCTGGGTGTGACGTCTGCCTGGCTGCCTTTTCTCTCCTCCATCCTTGTTGCTCGCTTCCTTTTAGGTTTCCTGCACGTAGTGGTCGGCGTCACCTCCTACGTCCTCTGTGAGTACTGAAAACTGCAAGTAAAACTGTCGAAGGTTGAAAACGTAGTTATGATTATATTGGTTAATATTAGATACATAAGGACAGTTTTTATAGCTGCATATTTACCCATCCTGTACATTCATCCTCCTCGCCAAGATGCTAACACAAAGCATAAATGCGGGATCCGCCATTTTCTTACAGCTTCTCAGTTAAATGCACATTTCACATTTAAGTACCATACTACATACTATTATACATATCACTACAATATCCCCCCACCAAAAAGCGAAAAAGGGGGAATTCACGTGAAGCATGAATTTCACCTTTTTCCTTATGACATCCTATCAGTTCGGCCTTGATAAAGCGTCCACTACTACCACGTTCAGGCGACCCACCCCTGACACCATTGGCATAGTACACCACCAATCCCCGCATCACTCGCATCTACCATTAACATGAACTCCTTTTCAAACACTTGCCCGTGGAGCACCGGAGCTGCCGTGAGGATTGCCTTGAGACTATTGAAAGCTTTCTGACAAGCCTCTGACCACAAAATTTTCGCTTCTCACTCAACATGTCCGTTAAGGGGCACGTCTACTTGCGCAAAGTTCCGGCAGAATCTCCTGTAGAACCCAGCCATCCCGAGGAAACGCCGCAGACCTGTTCTTGAAGTTGGCGCGTCCAATTCTGACTACGTCCTGTACCTTCGCCTGCAGGCGCTCGTCTTCACCACTCCCGACG
>JAPQNM010000026.1:3869449-3881949 GCA_029783475.1 Metacarcinus magister
TTGTGTGATCTCTCTAAGGCATTTGATAGTGTAAGTCACACCATTCTTTTAAAGAAAATGCGTAAGTTAAGAATCGACACATTTTGGTTTGAAGACTACCTAGATGAAAGAACACAATCAGTTCGCATTAATAATATCACTTCTTCCAAACTATCAATAGAATATGGTGTACCTCAAGGCTCTATCCTAGGACCAATACTTTTTAATATATTTGTAAATGACATGATAGATAACATCAATGACTGTATGCTTGTTCAATATGCCGATGATACACAATTCCTACACAGTGGCTGGATCCACCAGACTAATAATCTAATAAATAAAAACGGAGGAAACACTACGAAAAGCAGAACAATATTTTCTCAGTAATGGTTTAATGATGAACGCTAACAAAACTCAATGCATTTTCATTGGAAGTCGCCAATTACTCTCTAAAATACCAAGTAACATCACTATACATTTCAACAATAGCAACATTACACCCGCTATACATGTGAAAAACCTCGGCCTGTACATGGATAGATATCTAACATTTGATAAACATATTAATGAAACTAATAAGAAGGCAATGGGCACTCTCATGTTTATCAATAGAATAAAAAACTTTTTCGACAAAAAGACACGCACAATAATAGTACAATCTCTTGTGTTGAGCATTTTAAATTATTGTACTGTGATATGGGGCACTACAAACACAACTCTACTAACAAATGTACAAAAACTACAAAATTTTGCTGCCAAAGTTGCTGACGGAAGAGCCAGGAAATATGACCATGCCACACCTATTTTACATCAACTACAATGGCTTACTATGAAAGATAAAATAACGTACGACTCAGGAGTAGCAATTTTTAAATATATTAACAAATTTTTTCCTGCCTATTTGCTGACTCTATCAACTGTAAATCAAGTAACCTGTAGCACTACGAGACAACAAAACAATCTGTATGTTCCCAAGGTAAATACTGACACTGGAGCCAGATCCCTCTCTGTGAGAGGACCAAATATATGGAACGACCTCCCAACACACCTCAAACAGGCCAATACCCTATCTGTATTTAAGTTAAGACTCAAAAATGTACTCATCAATAAACAATATATTTCACATTGTTAATACTGAATAACTGGCTATTGTTCAGTGTCACTATTATTTATTTACATCTAAATATGAGGTCTGTCATTTATGTATAATATTTTAATAACGGTCTTCATGGACACTTTGTTCTCTTTTTTTTATTTTAAAGCATTCTTCAATGTATTAAGAATAACCACTGTCAGTGGAAATAAAATTATTATTATTATTATTATATTATTACTCTCTCTCTCACTCTCTCTCTCTCTCTCTCTCTCTCTCTCTCTCTCTCTCTCTCTCTCTCTCTCTCTCTCTCTCTCTCTCTCTCTCTCTCTCTGTCGCATTTCCTTTCTTCCCATATATTACCAAATATGAGCAATGAATTTTACTACTACTACTACTACTACTACTACTACTACTACTACTACTACTACTACTACCACTACTACTACTAGTGTTATTGATAAAAATAATAATAATAACAGTAATAATAAGAAGAATAAGAATAATAAGGATATATTCCCATATATTTCCAAATATGAGCAATGAATTTTACTACTACTACTATTATTACTACTACTACTACTACTACTACTACTACAACTACTACTACTACTACTACTGTTGTTACTACTACTACTACTACTACTACTACTACTACTACTACTACTACTACTACTACTACTACTATACTATTACTACTACCGATAATAATAATAATAATAATAATAGGAAGAATAACAATGATAATAATAAAAAAATAACAATAATAATAATAATAATAATAATAATAGAATCAATAACAATAATAATAATAATAATAATAATAAACAATAAGAATAATAATAATGATAATAAATGTTATTACAATGTCTTTACATCTGTTTCGTCCTTTAATAAAAATCTGAGCTGAGGCATTTTTTTGTATTATAAAGGGACCGTGAATGTCATGATGACATGTTGAACATAGTACACACATAAATTTCCTTGTTTCTCGTCTTAAATGCTAGATGAGAGAGAGAGAGAGAGAGAGAGAGAGAGAGAGAGAGAGAGAGAGAGAGAGAGAGAGAGAGAGAGAGAGAGAGAGAGAGAGAGAGAGAGAGAGAGAGAGAGAGAGAGAGAAGGAAAGAATGAGAGAGAAGGAAAGAAGGAAGAAAGAAAGAAAAAGCAAAGAAATAAGTTAAGATTAAAAAAAGTTCAGAGAGAAAGAGAGAAAGAAGGAAAGCTAAAGAAAGAAAGAAGGAAAGATAAAGAAAGAAAGAAGGAAAGAGATAAAGAAAAAGAGAAAGAAGGAAAGCGATAAAGAAAGAAAGAATTAAAGAGAGAAAGAAAGAAAGAGAAAGAAGGAATGAAAGAGAGAGGAAGAAAGAAAGAGTGAAAGTGAAAGCCGAGGGTCCCATGGGGACACCTGGGGCATTCCTCCTTGGTGGGTGAGGCAAGGAGGAGGAGGAGGAGGGAGAGGGGGGACTGGCGCACTGCACTGTATGTGGTGGTGGTGGTGGTGGTGGGTTTAGTATAATAATTCGACCCTAAGGTAAAATCAGAGAAGGCTAAGCACCGTCTTTGTAACAGTAGTAGTAGTAGTAGTAATAGTAGTAGTAGTAGTAGTAGTAATAGTAGTAGTAGTAGTAGTAGTAATAGTAGTAGTAGTAGTAGTAGTAGTAATAGTAGTAGTAGTAGTAATAGTAGTAGTAGTAGTAGTAGTAATAGTAGTAGTAGTAGTAGTAGTAATAGTAGTAGTAGTAGTAGTAGTAGTAGTAGTAGTAGTAGTAATAGTAATAGTAGTAGTAGTAGTAGTAATAGTAGTAGTAGTAGTAGTAGTAATAGTAGTAGTAGTAGTAGTAGTAATAGTAGTAGTAGTAGTAGTAGTAATAGTAGTAGTAGTAGTAGTAGTATAGTAGTAGTAGTAGTAGTAGTAGTAGTAGTAGTAGTAGTAGTAGTAGTAGTAGTTGTAGTTGTAGTAGTAATAGTAGTAGTAATAGTAGTAGTAATAGTAGTAGTAGTAGAGGGAGAGAGAGAGAGAGAGAGAGAGAGAGAGAGAGAGAGAGAGAGAGAGAGAGAGAGAGAGAGAGAGAGAGAGAGAGATAGAGATAGAGAGAAATATATATATATATATATATATATATATATATATATATATATATATATATATATATATATATATATAGAGAGAGAGAGAGAGAGAGAGAGAGAGAGAGAGAGAGTAGGGTAGGGTGATACTGGGGGAAGGAGGTCCCCATGGGATTAAAGGAATTAACACCTCCAGGCCAGGCCTTTTGATGAGGATGGGAGCCTCACTCATCCTCCTCCTCCTACTCCTCCTCCTCCTCCTCCTCCTCCTCCTCCTCCTCCTCCTCCTCTGCCTCTTCCTCTTCCTCTTCCTCTTCCTCCTCCACTTTACTATCCTTCCACTTTACTATCCTTTACCTCAGACTTGTAGAGAATATAGAAGTAGAGTAGCTACACAGGCAACCTTGTAAAGCCCACCAGGGCTGTTGTTGCCTGTTATTCCTTTGTATTCCTTTGTATTCCTTTGTATTCCTCCTCTTCCTCTTCCTCTTCCTCTTCCTGCCAGCCCTGGCTGGTGGGAGAAGCCTACACCCTTACTATCCTGTATCCTTCACTCTAGATTAGATAGTGTAGTGTAGTCTCTATCACAAACAGCCTCGTAAGGGCCAGCAGACCTGTTGCTGTTTATTCTTCCTATGTGTTCCTATGTGCTCCTCCTCCTCCTCTTCCTCCTTCTCCTTCTCCTGCTCATCATCATCATCATCATTATCACCATCATCACCATCATCATCATCATCATTATCACCATCATCACCATCATCATTATCATCATCATCATCATCATCCATCTCCTCCAGCAACGTGACTGATGAAAAAATAATAATGATAATAGTAATGATAATAATAATAATAATAATAATAATAATAATAATAATAATAACAATAATAATAATAATAATAATAATAATAATAATAGAATAATAATAAGAGAATGATAACAATATTAGCAATAATAATAATAGTAATAATAATGATGGTAATAATTAGAATAATAATAATAAATAACAATAAAGATAATAATAAAAATAAAATAATGTGATAAATATAACATTATATAATGTATTGCGTATTATTTTAGAAAACAGGTTCATATCAACTATACATATGGAGTTATGAACGATAGTTAATTGAAAAAAATACTTAGAAATATAAGACATGAGGTACGAGTTGACTTGGTTACGAGTTGACCAGGGGTACGAGTTGGACTGGGTACGAGTTGACTTGGTTACGAGTTGACCTGGGTACGAGTTGACTAGGTTACGAGTTGACCTGGGTACGAGTTGACCTGGTTACGAGTTGACTAGGTTACGAGTTGACTCAAGTACGAGTTGACTTGGTTGCGGGTTGACCTGCAGCCCCTCATACCTAGCATGCAAAGGCCGACAATCAATTGGTTAAACAACAAGACAAGTTCCTCTGGCTGAAACTGTCTCCACTGCCTTCCTATGTATGCATAACCAACATCCTTTATTTACTGGAGATCCCAGCATAAGGAAAGTGAGATTTGATGTACTCCACTTTGGAAGTCAAATAGTGAAAAGGATTGTACATAGTCAGAGGAATTAGGTGAGAGATATACAGCACAGATATCCAGTGATACCTCGGGATACGAGCGTCTCCCCTTACGAGCAATTCAGGTTACGAGCACAAAATACTCGGAAAACTCGCCTCGGTATCCGAGCATTCGCATGAGTTACGAGCGACACTGTTTTTTTTGTTTTTTTTTAATATAAATTAAAATGGCACTCACTGGCCAAGGGAAAACAAAAATACATTGGGAAAAAAAATTCCGCTTGTCACCAGATCCTGCACAGAAGACAGTAGCAGAAAAGAAGCAAAGGGTGGAGGTTACGCCACGTGCATCCCACCGCTGCTTCCCGCTCGAATAATTCCGAAATCTAGTCTTGATTTTCTCCCGCCCCGCCCTCTCCAGTGACGTAGGATGACGTTGCCTTGTGATTGGCTGCGCTCTCTCTCCTTGCCTAGCCTGCCTCCCTCCCCCCTTTTTTTATTTTATATTATTTTTTTTTCTCTCTCTCTCTCTCTCTCTCTTTCTCTTTCTCTTTCTCTTTCTCTTTCTCTTTCTCTTTCTCTCTCTCTCTCTCTCTCTCTCTCTCTCTCTCTCTCTCTCTCTCTCTCTCTCTCTCTCTCTCTCTCTCTCTCTCTTTTCTTTGTTATTTATACTCATATAGATTATTTTGCCCAAAGGTGAACTTTCGTGTTCTGCCTATCTTAAGGGCACTTATTAATACATTAAACATATTAAATATAAGATTACATATAAATATATATAATTACATATAAATACATATAATATACATGTTCCACCTCACAGCACCTCGCTACACATACACAAAAAAAACACCAGTTTTAGTGCATTTTTCTGGCACTGTGGTATCGGTTCACTGTCACAAACTTACCAACGTCACTGGAGTGGGTTGTAACCGTCTCCAGGTATTGGCCGCCAGTTTGACACTATGAGTGTTCATCACTTTGGTGTGAGGGACGGCGGCCGTAAAAATGTTCCACATCCAGGAGACGCGGCCCACAAAGGGGCATTGGTGCTTGCTGGCACGGGAATACGGCACCTCAACACTGTCACCACTAGCGAGCACCGTTCTCGTGCTCCACGTGGCAACTCGTGGAGGCTGGCATAATCCAGTCAGGTGTGGCACTCCCTGTACCTGTGCCTTGTTGAACACCACTAGCGCTGCGACGTCCCTGCGGTGTTCCAATGAGTCAAGGGGACGCGCTGACTCGGGCTGGGATGTTGGGTCTGCAGCATCCACCCACCAGTCGTAAGGCTCGACGTTGGATGCTGTCCAGTTTCCTGGTGTGCGAGGATGCACACGACATCCACGGGAGGGCACCATACTCTAAGTAAGGCCGTATCTAGGCCTTATAGAGCAAGAGTTTACCCCCTTTGTCGAGGAAGCCGGCCATCCTCCGTAGGACAGTGATCCTTTGGGAGGCCTTTTGGGCCATGCGTGGTTATCAAACCGCAGCTCTCGGTCCACCTCCACTCCCAGAATTTTGACGGTTTCCTGGAGTGGGAGAGGAACACTATTGAAGTACAGCTTCCCCTCAGCTGCTAGTTTGGCAGCAGGGGACCGAGAGATTACCATTGCCTGTGTCTTCTCCGGTGCAAAGGTCACCTGCCAGTGTGTACCCCACTCCTGTATAATGCGAAGCTGCTGATTGATCTCATCAGCAGCTCGCTTACTGTCCTGACGTGGGTAGGTGCTAGAGAGGGTACAGTCATCAGCGTAAGCTGAGACTGGTGGCAGTTGCCGGAGAAGATCATCTATGTAGATGTTCCACAGGACAGGCCCAAGCACGGATCCCTGTGGCACTCTCTCTCTCTCTCTCTCTCTCTCTCTCTCTCTCTCTCTCTCTCTCTCTCTCTCTCTCTCTCTCTCTCTCTCTCTCTCCTCTCTCTCTCTCTCTCTCGCCTCTCGCCTCTCTCTCTCTCTCTCTCTCTCTCTCTCTCTCTCTCTCTCTCTCTCTCTCTCTCTCTCTCTCTCTCTCGCTCTCTTATTTTTTTATTGTTTTTATTTAAACAAAGTAGCACATACAGAACAGTTAGCATCTACATTACATAAATAGTTACAAACTTACAGCCTAAAGAAAGCAATGTTATTGCTTTTCTATCTAAAAGACTCATTCTGTCATTAGCATAAAATATACGTGAATAAAGTAATAATTAATTACCTTTGCCTCAGTAACCAGTCATTTACAGTCTTCTTAAAGCACTGTACATTTGTGTCTTTAAGTATCACTCCTGAAGCATTCAGGGTGTTCCACAGTTTCACGTATCTATTTGTGAATTGTCACGTTGTAGGACGTGGTATCAGCAGCACACCAGGAATCTGCACGAAAGCTCCTGTGGCGACGTGACTCAGGCGTTGAGGCTGCTTCAGGTCCAGTAAGTGACTCACACTTACTACCTGCACCTTAAACACCACAGTGAGTCCTGCCACGTTACGGCGGTGTTGGAGGGTGTGCAGGTGTGGCTCTTAATCGGTGCTACGGTCCCTGATGAGCCTCGCTGGACGATCCTGCACTCTGTCTATGAGGGATAGGTGTTTTTTGGCGGTCCACCCCATGCAAGGCACGAAAACTCAAGGGATGAGCGTACCTGTGCTTTGTAGAGTGTCTCCAGCCCTTTTGCATCCAGGAACCATGACATTCTCCTTAGAGAAGCCAGCTTTCCGGACGCCTCCTTGGCGATATGTTCGGTGTGGGTCTTAAAGGTCAACCCACGATCATAGGTGACCCCCAACACCTCCATCTCGTCCTGTGGCGCCAGTGGTGCCCATTTAAAATTAAGGCGCAGGGTTGAGTTTGTTCTGGAGACGAGGAGCAGCTGATTTTTTATGGGGGGCAAATTTCACCTGCCATATGTTGCCCCAGGCGATGATGCGGCTCAGCCTGTCGTCAAGCTGAGACGCAGTAGCAGGCTCTTCCTATGGGTTGTAGCTCTGCGTCAGGGTGATGTCGTCGGCGTATACTCTCGCACTGGGGATGAGGTGCAGCAGGTCATTGATATATATATATATATATATATATATATATATATATATATATATATATATATATATATATTCCAAAGCAGAGGGCCGAGACAGCTCCCCAGAGGAACACCTACTTTGATGGGCTGCACCTCAGACTCCCGACCACCGACAGTCACCCTGAGGTACCTGTCACTCAGATAATGACTGAGGAGTGGAAGGAGAGCCCCATCTATGCCGACGGCGCACAGCTTGGTGACCAGAGCCTCTTTTCAAACACGGTCAAAGGCGCCCTCTATATCAAGCGCCACAACCGCGGTGACTTTTTCCTGGTCCAAGGCTGTGCTGAGGCTGGAGGCCAACAGCAGGTGCAGGTCTGCTGCTGACCACCCCTGCCGGAACCCAAACTGCCTGGTGCACAAAAGGTGGTGTCTATCCAGGTTGTTTTCGTGATTCTGGCGACCACAATAGACTCCATTACTTTACTGACCACCGACAGCAGAGACACAGGGCGGTATTTTTTTGCCTCACACTTACCACCCTTTTTGTGCACTGGCACCACATTGCTTTTTTTCCAAGCTTTTGGCCACGTGCTGGTCTGAAGACAGTAGTTAAACAGTGAGGCAAGAGGACGAGCCAATTCAGTAGCACACTGACGCAGCAGGCGAAGGCTGATATTATCTGGGCCTACGGCCTTTTTGACGTTCACTTTCAAAAGTACGGCTCTCACTTCCGCCTCACTTGTCGTCACTGTCTCCAGTTTGTCCTTAACTATTTGTGGCAGTGCTGGTAATGTTCTGCCGGGGTCAGGAAAGCAAATTTTCCATGCGAAGTAACCGGCCAGGAGGTCAGCCTTGCCTTGAGAAGTGTGGGCCAGACTGCCATCCTCCCGCTGGAGAGAAGGAATGGTGTTCCTTCTCGTCTCGCCCTGCTGCTCCTTCACAAGGCCCCACCAACGCTTTGTCCCCACCTGACCGCCTCTCATCTTTCTTTTGAGGTCCTCCTTCCAGTGCTCTGAGGCCCATTCCTGAGTGGTCCTCATTCGCTGGGCCGTTTCTCTGTGTCGTCGCCTGTTCCGTGCTGTTTGGCGCCTCTTGTAGGCACGCCAGGCACGATACGTGGCATCAGAGGCGGCGCGACACTCAAGACCAAACCAAGGCTGCTCGGATGGCTTGCCTGTGTACTGGGAGTGTGGCACCCAGCGCTCCTGAAGGGCAAGGAGCAGCTCGGTGAGCCGCCCCACCTGCTGGTCCACGTCACAACACAGCACGTCCTTCCAGTCCATACCATTTAATTTAGCTCTGAGGGCATCTCTCTCTCTCTCTCTCTCTCTCTCTCTCTCTCTCTCTCTCTCTCTCTCTCTCTCTCTCTCTCTCTCTCTCTCTCTCTCTCTCTCTCTCTCTTTTTATTTAAACTTAGGTACTGATATAAATACAGTTTATGGGTCTACATGATAAAACTACTTTTGTCATTAGTAATTATTTCAAAGCATTTACTAATATCTAAAATAATAAAATATTTGGATTAAAGATTTAAAAATAGTATATAAAAAAAAACAACACAATTTTAACTGTTATATGAGTGTCTTATGGTGGGTGGAGACGGAGCCACGAGTGGGTGGCAACCTTCATTTTTTGTGTGGACAACTGCCATACGTCCACTTCTGTGGTGAAGGAGTTCCACAATACCACAGTTGCCACAGAGAAGGAACGTTGGTGGGTGCTGGAGTGGGACCTTGGCACCTCCAGGAGGGAGTCATTGCTCAGCACCGTCCTCGTGCTACGCTCAGACATCCTCCAGGCTGTTCCCAGGTCCCTCAGGTGGGTCACTTGTTGAATCTGTGCCTTATGAAGCACAGTCAACGCGGCAACTTTCCGTCTGTGGTTCAGACTGTCCCTCACTGCTGGCTCGGCTGTTGCTGCTGCAGGATTAGCTTGCCTTTGCTGCTGCTGTTGTTTTTGGCGTTGGTGCTGTTGTTGTCGCCACGGTTGCAGATGTCCTGGCAGGTTGGCGCCGCAGATGAGTCGTTCTGCCCGCCTCTGCATCCGGTCCAGCGGGTTAAGGTGGCAGCGGGCAATGGACATCCAGGTGAGCGGCGCGTACTCCATGATCGGCCTGACCTGAGCCTTGTACAGGGTCAGCAGGCCGTCGGAGGTGAGGAGGTGATTCAGGCGTCGCATCAGAGTCACCTTCTGGGAGGCTTTTCTCGCTACGTTTTCGAGGTGACGGTCAAAACGTAGCTGGGAGTCCACCTCCACACCGAGGATGTCAACGCTGTCTTGCAGAGGAATGGTGTCGCGTCCCAGCCTCAGTCTCCCCTGCAGCTGTCTGGTGTCCTCCTGAGAGCGTGACATCACCATGGCGTGAGTTTTATCAGGGGCAAACTTGACTTGCCACCTGTCACCCCAGGCCATTATGTCTGTCAGCTGCTTGTTGACAGACTGCACCACGTCCTGCAACTCCTCCCTTGCATAGGTCCATGAGAGGGTGCAGTCATCAGCATAGGCACTTGCTGAAGGGGCACTGTGCAGGAGGTCATTGAAATATATGTTCCACAATATGGGCCCGAGGACAGACTCTTGTGGAACCGAAGCCTCTACAGGGAAGCTTGCTGAAGTGCACCCGTTGACGACGACGCGCAGACTCCTGTCTGACAGGTAGCTGGAGAACAGATGCAGTAGGTCCCCGGTAATGCCCATCTGTTCCAGCTTGGCTGTCAGCCCTCGATGCCTTACACAATCGAAGGCACCGGCGATGTCCAGGGCAATCACCAAGTAGGGGCGGCCAGCATCCAGAGCGTCGTGCCAAGACTTAGATAGTAGTAGAAGAAGGTCAGAGGTGGAGCGTCCTCTCCTGAAGCCGAACTGTCTTGGGGACTGCAGGTGGTGATCCTCAAGATAATTTGTAAATTGCTCAGCAATTATCATTTCAAATATCTTGCTGATCACCGAGAGGAGTGAGATGGGTTGGTAGTTCTTCGGCTCCGACCTCAGCTTCTTCTTGTGAACAGGAGTCACTCTTACATCCTTCCACTGTGACGGCCACACCCTGGACTGTAGGCACTGGCGGAAGACCATCGCGAGAGGTCCTGAGAGCTCCTCCGCACAGTGTTTGAGCAGATGAGGGCTCAAGTCGTCTGAGCCCGGCGCCTTTTTGGTGTTGGCTCCTTTCAGTTGCCTCTTAACAGCCTCCTCAGTGATTATAATAGTGTCCAGGCATGAGTCACCAAGTCGTGGAAGGGCGGGGAGCGGCCTGTCAGGTTCTGGTGTCCTCATCTTGGCACTGAATTTCTGGGCGAGGAGGTTTGCTTTTTCCTGGTTTGTGACAGCAAGACTGCCATCAGGCTTGTTCAGGGCTGGGATGCGCTCGTGGGAGGCGACGCCCTGTCTCTCTTTTACGAGGCTCCACCACTGCTTGGGGTTAAGTTGGTTAGAGGACAACAACCTCCTCGAATTTTCCTCCCACTTAGCCTTTGCCCACTTTGCCGTCCTCGTCATAGCTTTGCACGCTGCTCTGTGCAAAGCCTTATTTCGTAGGTTGGGGCGCCTTTTGTACCTCCTCCAGGTGTTGTACTTTTGTTCAGCAGCAACACGACACCGATAACGAAACCAGGGCTGGTCTTTAGGGCTTGTTGTGTAAGCTCGGTGTGGTACATGCTGCTGCTGTAAGGTGTGGAGGATGGTGGTGATGGTGGTGACGTCTTGCTGCGGGTCCCCGCTCAGCGTGGTGTCCCAAGCTATGTCGGTCAGAGCACGCCGCATGGCTTGCCAGTCCGCATGCTCCCACAGCCATATGGTGCGGTGGTGCTCCTCATCACGTGCTGGGGGGAGGCTGATGGTGGACAGGATAGCGAGGTGATCAGGAAGTGCCCACATAATCCAGTGGATGGCACTGCACACTCTCACCCGCCAGGTCTGTCAACACTGGGTCCAGGGAACCTCCACGCTGGTGTGTAGGGAAGTTGACGTGGTTCTGTAGTCCCTGAACCACTGTCAACTCAGTAAAGGCCCTCACCACCTGATGTTGGTTCAGGTCACCTACAACCACGACATTCTAGCATTTGTTTGAGGCCATTATGTCATCCAGGTTGTCTGTGAGGTAGACGAGAGGGTTGCTTCCCTGCCACTGAGGTCTGTAAGCGGCACATAACAGCAAGCCGCTCCCGTCTGTGAGGATGAGGCGTGCGAACATAATTTCAAGTTCGTCAGGGGTGTTGACGGGGAGCACGTCGACCTGCAGGCCATCACGGTGACACATACCTATGCCACCACCCCGTCCACCATGACGGTCACGCCTGGCCCATTGTGAGTAGCCATGTATTCTATCACAGGTAGTAACACAGCTATCATCGAGAAAGGTCTCTACCACAACCAATATGTCCGCGTGCGCTGGAGTTTGTGTTCCTTGGAGCACCGCCTGTGTTAGTGCTGATGTGACGGCGGGGAGCAGCGCAAGGGGGATTAGTTTGATGAGAGGTGGTGGTGTTTGGAGGGGAGGAGACCTGGGAGTGCTGGGTCGGTGGTTGTTGGGGGCGTGAGGTCTGGGTGAGGGTCAGTGTTGCTGCTTTCGGGGGTATCGTTGGTGACTTTTCTCAGTGACTTTGGTTTCCCTGACCGCCACCGTCAACAGCTAGGGTGTGAGTCACACACCTCCTGCCAGTCTGAGTCAATTTTACTGGGTAGGGTGCTGCAGACCTGGGTAGTGGGTGTAGAGGCAGGGGCAAACTGTGTCACTTGGGAGATGCTGTCGATCACATCCAGTTATGCCACGTGCGCTGCTCTCTGCTGCTGCAGCTTCTTAGTGAGATGTGTAAAGGTTTGAACAGTGCCTCTGAGGGAGTGCAGCTC
>JAPQNM010000026.1:3889449-3891747 GCA_029783475.1 Metacarcinus magister
ATGAGTTTCAGCAGATGGATTGCTACGGTACCGTTTGTGAGTTACTTCTCTATCTTAGACAGCACGAGAATAGGAAGAGTTAAGCCAAGGCTTTTTAGCTATAGTATTAGAGAAAGTGTGAGGAATGAATGACTCTATGCAAGAGACAATCACCTTTGTTACGTGCTCGTCACAAAGAGAAGAATGTCTGACACCGAAGAAATACTCATCCCAAGGAAAATCAGAATAGTACTGCCTTAGGTCCTCACACTTAGCAGAGGTAAAAGGCCAGAAGCACCTCCGCTTAGGCGGGTCCTGAGGCTGCACTGGCGTGATAGAACAGGTAACGGAAATAAGATTGTGATCGGAGGAGCCCACCGGAGAGGAAAGTTTGAAAGAGTAAGCTGAAGGGTTGGAAGCTAGGAAAATATCAAGAATGTTGGGCGTGTCTCCAAGGCGATCAGGGATGTGGGTAGGGTACTGCACTAGCTGCTCTAGGTCGTGAAGGATAACAAAGTTGAAAGCTTTTTCAAAAGGTTGGTCATTGAAAGAAGATGAAAGCTAAAGCTGGTGGTGAGCATTGAAATCCCCAAGAATGAAAATCTCACCACAAGGAAAATGAGATAGGACGTATTTCATTTTGGAAGTCAAGTAGTCAAAGAATTTTACATAGTCAGAGGAATTAGGTGAGGGAAATACAACACAAGTTAATTTAGTTAGAAAATGTGGTGTTTATTTAATGAAAGTGATTTGGGTTAGTTGGTCGTAATTGGTTGTGATATGTTGTCTCATTGTTCGTTAGAGTTTAGTGAATCTTGTGGTTTGAATACTTTTCGTAAGCTGCACGCTGATCTTATTTGTGCTTTGCCAGCAGTTCACTCCAGCCACTCTCACTGTATACATGGCTCTGGTTGATTACTGAATAAAGCTTTGAAGAAGATGCAAGACTATATTACCACAATTTACTCAGCAATAGCCACTACCTCGGCTGGAGGTGGAGAAGCTCCTTCGACCAGAACGCTTCGGCGGCTCACAAGATACAACACCTGCTCTATGGACTCACTGGCTCTGCACCTTCACCAACTTCATACAGTCTATTTCGCCTGCACTAAACAAACTTAAGTGTCTCATCAATCACATCTCACCCGAAGCTTACACCCACATCGCCGATTGCAAGACTTATGAAAAAGCAATATTAATTTTAGAGACAGTATACGAGAAGCCGAAGAATATCAACTTCACCCGGCATCTATTGGCTACTCGACGACAACAACCCAGTGAGTCAATCAACTTGTATCTCCTTGATCTGAAGTTGCTGGCCAAAGACTATGAATTCAAGCAAGTGACTGCTGACGCGTACGCGCATGAAGCCATTCGAGATGCCTTCATTACTGGCCTCGCCTCTTTTATCATCTGTCAACGACTGATCGAGAAAGAATCCTTGACTCTAACGGAAGTCGTCCAGCTTGCTTGAAGACTCGACACTGCTCAACGCAACGCTGAAGGGTATTTGTCGCCCTCTGCCCGTGGGAATCTCACTTTTGCTGCTGTTAATACCACAGCTCCTCCACCCTCTTGATCTACCACACAAACCTCGGCTACCGCTTCTCAGGTTGGAACTTGCTTCTTTTGCGATGGAAAACATCATCCGAAGTCTTGCTGTCCTGCTTGGGATGCTGTGTGCCGTAAATGTGCCAAGATAGAACATTTTGCCAGTGTCTGTAGATCTGACAACAGCTGGAAATTAAGAAGACTCCTCTAGGCTTCTGCTGCTGCTGCGGTGGGGTCTGCTGTTTCATGGAAGCCCACCTCTCTGCCTTGCCCAGAAAACACTGCACCACACCTTCGGTTCTCAATGCTCCAGTATTCGCCTCGGTTACCAGGCCCTGTAGTTCTATTATTCCTGTGATTGACAATGGTCTGCAAATTAATGCCCTAATAGACAGTGGAAATACTATTGGCTGCATCCATCATGTGGTCGTAATGAGCTTAAGTATTTCTGCATACTCTTCAAAAGCTGATATTACCCTTGCTGCATCTCAGACTTCCACTACTTTGAGGTATTGCTTTGTTGATTTGAAAGTAAAGGACACTCGTTACCCTCACTATAAACTCTCGGTGCGTCCTTAGTTTTGTTCTATGATTATTTTGGGTCAGAACTTTATGGAGAAAAATCAGGCTGTGGAATTCACCTTGAATGGCATGTTACCTAAACTAACTACTTGTGGAGTAGCGTCTATGAACATTGACCCACCTTCTGTGTTTCCCAATCTGTCGCCTGATATTAGGCCTATTTCTACTTCAACCTGTAAATTTACA
>JAPQNM010000026.1:3891847-3901847 GCA_029783475.1 Metacarcinus magister
GTACGAGTGGTCAGAGAAATGGCAGATGCAGTTTAATGTTAACAAGTGTAGCATTATGAACGTAGGTAAAGGCAATAGGTCTGTAGACTACACATTAAATGACAATACCTTAGGAAGGTCATATAGTGTGAGGGACTTAGGAGTTCAAATAAGCAGTGACTTGCGCCCCAGGGAACAGAGTATTATAGCTAGAAAAAGGGCCAACAAGATACTGGGATTTATTAGTAGGTGTGTGACAAATAGGAGTTCTGAGGTCATTCTGAGGTTTTATTTAGCGCTAGTAAAACCCCACCTAGATTATGCAGCTCAGTTTTGGTCCCCTTATTATAGGAAGGATATAGGCTCCGTGGAGGCAGTCCAGAGAAGAATAACCAAGATGATTCAGGGGCTGAGAAATTTACCCTACAAAGATAGGTTAAAACGTCTTAATCTCCACTCCCTAGAGAGAAGGAGGGCAAGAGGGGATATGATTAAGGTTTTCAAATGGATTAAAGGAATTAATAAGGGAAACATTGATCAGGTTTTAGAATTTAGTACCCGTGGAAATGGGTACAAGCTAGAAAAACTTAGATTCAGGACAGACCTAGGTAGATATTGGTTCACAAAAAGAGTCGTAAACGATTGGAATAGGCTGGGTAGACACGTAGTAAGTGCTGAGTCAATAGGTAACTTTAAAAGACGGTTAGATCAGAGTATGGATAGGGATGACAGGTGGGATGGCTAAATATTGGATTATTCCAAGGGTGGGGGACAAGGATCTGCCTCGTGTAGGTCATTAACTGGCCTTTTGCAGTCTCCTCATTTCTTATGTTCTTATGTTCATAGTAAATAGTTATTTGCATTACAGTCGTGTATATAGACACTGTCATAGTGAATAGTTATTTGCATTACGGTCGTGTATATAGACACTGTCATAGTGAATAGTTATTTGCATTACGGCCGTGTATATAGACACTGTCATAGTGAATAGTTATTTGTATTACGGTCGTGTATATAGACACTGTCATAGTGAATAGTTATTTGCATTATGGTCGTGTATATAGACACTGTCATAGTGAATAGTTATTTGCATTATAGTCGTGTATATAGACACTACCATAGTGAATAGTTATTTGCATTATGGTCGTGTATATAGACACTGTCATAGTGAATAGTTATTTGCATTACGGTCGTGTATATAGACACTGTCATAGTGAATAGTTATTTGCATTTTGATCGTGTATATAGACTTAATTAAAACCTAATTAAACACAACCTAACCCAAGCAAACCTAATTAAACCCAACCCTAACGTAACCAAACCAAACCTAAACTAGGTAAATATTCGTAAGACGACCCAATAGGTTATGTTAGGTTTAATTAGGTTTGCTTAGGTTAGGTTTGGTTTAATTAGGTTTGCTTTGGATTACTTAAAGCAATTTTTCTCTTAGTGATTTTGATGGTTTTGATTTAAATTGACTGACTTTTGTGGCAATTTTTACCTTGGAAAAGAACAAAACAAATATCAGATTGATTAACTCAAAACACATCAAAATTTATCAGAAAAAAATTTCTTTGTCCAAAAAACAGACTGGGTCTTCTTCGTAATCTTTACCCTAACTTAACCTGACAATAACATAACCGTAACCTAACCTAATAACCTTAACCTAACCATAACTTAACCAAATCTAACCAACATAACATATCATAACTTCAAAAACCTTTTGCGAGGATTTTGATGTGATTTATATGCTCTATAGCTTTCTTTTCCAGAAAGCTAACCAGCTCTGAGAAACTTCAAATACTATTAAGAGAGAGGCTACTGCCATTACAGAAGCTGTACGTAAGTGAAGTTTATTTGTTATAGGACGAAGATTCACTAAAGTCACAGATCAGCAAGCTATTTCTTTCATGTTCGATCATAATAAAATCTTCTAAAATATAGAATGATAAGATTCTGAGATGGCGCCTTGAGTTCTCTGACATAAAGTACCGACCTGGCTCCGAGAATGTTCCTTGTGACACTGACTCGTGTGTGTTCTGTTGCTTATACTAATATCTTGTCCTCTCTCGAGGAAATGCATGCTTCGTTGTGTCATCCTGGAGTCAATAGGCTATATCATTTTGTAAAGATAAATAACTTGGTCTTCTCCTTAGAATATGTAAAAGGAGTTTGCTCCCAGTGTACAATTTGCTCTGAATTAAAACCCAGGTTCTTTAAACCTCCAGCTAGTAATCTCATCAAAGCCATGCAACCTTTTGATCGTATTTCTGTTTATTTCACAAACCCCAATTATTCCTTTACTATGCTCAGATATGTCGGCTTAATCTGTCTGTCATTGCATGTTTCCGTAATCTTTTCTCTATATTTGGTTGTACATATGTGCATTCAGATCGGGGAGCACAGTTCATGTCTCGTGAGGTTCTTATTGAAGTTAGGTGTTGTCAAAACTCACTCTAGTCTCTATCACCCTACTGGTAATGGGCAGTGTGAAAGAGAAGTTGGTACCATTAGGAAAACTGTTTAGCTCTCAAAATCTATCAAATTTCCTGAATGTCAATGGTAATTAGTTTTCGATGCAGTGCTTCATTCTATTCGTTCTTTCCTTTTTACTGCCACAAATCAAACCCCTCATGAAAGATTGTTTTCTTACACAAGGAAATCTTTTGATAGCTATTAAATGCCATCCTGGCTCACTACACCCAGGCCCGTCCTGCTGAGAAAGTTTGTCCGAACTTCCAAATATAATCCTCTGGTTGAAGAAGTCGATCTTGAGAGTGCTATCCTTCACTACGCGCATATACGCCTTCCAGACGGAAGATAGACTACCGTCTCTACACAGAATCTAGCACCTACTACGATAATTCCTACCATCAATCAAGACGACCGTACTAAGATAACCCAAGACTTGATTAGTTCTGAAAAACCAACATCCTTCTCAGAAGAGATGACCACTGATTGAGACACTCGAACCACTCCTGGAGCAAACGACCCGGTACCTTGCAGTACACCTGACAGTTTATGGTCGCGTGAGGACAGAGTTGTACCACATAAGTGTTCAAACATGGTTAGCAAACAACTTCACAGGCTGAGTTATTAGAAGTTATAGTTAGTTGTATTTGTTTTTAATTGTTGTTTTGTATTGCATAGTTATTGTTGTAATTTGTTTAAGAAGGGATGCATATGGTGTTTATTTGATGTAAGTGATTTTGGATAGTTGATTGTAATTGGTTGTGACTTGGTGTCTCATTGTTTCATAGTTTCACTTTTCGTAAGCTACACACTAACCTTATTTGTGCTCTGCCAGCAGTTCACTCCAACCATTTTTACTGTATACTTGGTTCTAGTTTATTGCTGAATAAAGCCTTGAAGAAGATGAAAGACTTACATTTTCCTCTATCACCACATTGAAGTGTCAGCCATATAATAGAAAATTGTAAAGATTCAAAATTCTGGGCACGAGAGCAAGTAATGTCATTAAGGCACATATTTTTGTGCTCCATTTAGTATGTGGATTTGCTTCAGTTGTATGATTAACAATCTACTTTTCATACAGAATTCAACTGTACAAGGTGTGTTACAATACGATTTTACATATATTTATACATAATTAGACTAATTCAGGATTTACTCACGAATGAAATGTCATTGTTGGATATTTCGCCTTACTGAATTATCTTGTGCAACCATATGTAGATCAGGAGACTGGCATTCTTATGCTTAATTTGGACACAAGTTAACAGGTCCATCGTTCAGGAAGCTAATCCGATGAATATATACTGTTGTGTGGATAAGACGTGGTCAACATAGGGTGGGTCAAGTCAAGAGGTATCATAGATGTTATGGTCAGGTGAGGGCGCGGTTTTCTGCTTTCTTCCAATACCATCATGGCAGCCGGTCGACCAGATGGCCTTCACTTTTTTCGGCGCGATGGCATCTCCTTCTGTCATACCACCATTGGTATTCCATCTCTTAAGGTAATAGTATTTCAAACTTTCAAATGCCTTGCAAATTTGTTCAACGAGTATGCATATGCAGGTGAGTTGTGGGGACACGAGCTACCCAACGGTACCTGGAACGGCATGGTGGGTCTATTTGCCAGCGGTGAAGGTGATATAGGCATTGCTAACCTGTTCATTTCGACGATGGGAGGACGAAAAGAGCATCAGTGGTATACATCACCCTACGGGCAAGAGGTACTTCAGACTTCAAACTTCAGACTTTAAAAACATCTTTTATAATAAACCGATTAAAAAAGTGTCTGTTTTGATAATAAGACACTATGCGTTTTAGAGGCCATGTTATGTCGTTTTATTTTTCAGGAATAACTATGTAACAAACTGTTGAATTAGTCTATATTTTAGCAAAGATAGTTTCAGCCTTCGGATAACTTTCTGAAATTGGTTTATTAAAACAGTGTATAGTTAAGTAACGTGACAGTAACCTCGTGTCAGTTGCCAGTTTGTCGTCGATGAAGTTATTGTTACAACTCAAGAGACAAGTGCATTATCAATGCATTTTTTATATTTTTTGTTAAGAAATTAGCGGAAGGTCCATCTCTTCTAAAATATGAGACATATCTAATAAAACAAGATGTAACAAGACACCTAAAACACATAGTAGGAAATTACTTCGTATATATCAATCAAAATATTATATTGAAGGCTATGATTCATAGATATAGTGGTATAATTTCTTGTTTACATGTAATTTAGTCTTTCTAGAACATCTTAGTAATTTTGGACAAAGCAGCTTACAAAGTTGGCACACTATGTATCATTATAATTGAAACTTACCTCAGTTGCTTTCCAACCGAAAAACAGAGTACATGTATCCTGATTAAGAAGGGAACAAAGATGCCCAGATGGCAGTCCCTTGCACTGCCCTTCAAAAAAGACACATGGATAGCTGTTCTAGTAATGGCTCTCTTAGCTGCTCCAATCTTCTTCGCTCTGTCCCGGGCACGCATCACAAGGTATGTATACAAACCCAACATCCCTGTAAATGATATTGTGTAATATAATTTCAAATTTTTTTATGAATATTTACAATGTAATATATACACTTACCTAGCGTAACATAATGACATCACAGGGGTGAATATAGAGGGCAGAGCAGATCAAGAATTAGATGGAAAATTGAGACAGTAAGCTTTGCTGGGGTAGTGGGGAATAAGAAGGCATATACACATATACACACCCATATACACACACATATACACACACATATACACACCCATATACACACCCATATACACACCCATATACACACCAATATACACACACATATACACACCCATATACACACACATATACACACCCATATACACACACATATACACACACATATATATACACATATACATACACATACACATACACATATAGATATACATATATATATATATATATATATATATATATATATATATATAAATATACATTTATATATATATATATATATATATATATATATATATATATATATATATATATATATATATATACATATAAATATATATATATATATATATATATATATATATATATATATATATGTATATATATATATATATATATATATATATATATATATATATATATATACATATATATATATATATATATATATATATATATATATATATACATATATATATATATATACATATAAATATATATATATATATATATATATATATATATATATATGTATATATATATATATATATATATATATATATATATATATATATGTATATACATCTATATATATATATCTATATATATATATATATATATATATATATATATATATATCTATATATATATATATATATATATATATTATATATATATATATATATATACTATACATATATATATATATATATATATATATATATATATATATATATATATATATATATATACATATATATATATATATATATATATATATATATATATATATATATATATATACATATATATATATATATATATATATATATATATATATATATATATATGTATATATATATATATATATATATATATATATATACATTAAAAGGGTAGTGGCTAAGGGAAAACAGAAATAATAAATAAAAAAAATCCCGCTTGCCGCCAGACCATGTAAAGAGGACAGTAGGAGAATAGAAGCAAGGGGTGGAGATCCAGTTAACATTAGAGGTGTCTTGACACTCCTCTCTTGAAAGAGTTTAAGTCATAGGCAGGTGGAAAAACAGACAAATTAAGAGAGTTCCAGAGTTTACCAGTGTAAGGGATGAAAGAGTGAAGATACTGGTTAACTCTTGCATTAGTAAGATGGACAGAATAAGGATGAGAAGAAGTAGAAAGTCTTGTGCAGCGAGGCCGCGGGAGGAGGGGAGGCATGCAGTTAGCAAGTTCAGAAGAGCAGTCAGCATGATAATAGCGGTAAAAGATAGATAAAGATGCAACATTGCAGCGGTGACTTAAAGAATCAAGAAAGTCAGTTAGAGGAGGAGAGTTGATGAGACGAAAAGCTTTAGACTCCACCCTGTTTAATAAAGCTGTGTGAGTTGAGCCCCCCCAGACATGTGAGCCATACTCCATACATGGGCGGATAAGGCCCCTGTACAGAGCAAGCAGCTGAGAGGGAGAGAAAAATGGGCGCAGACGCCATAGGACACCTAACTTCTTGGAAGCTGATTTAGCAAGAGTAGAGATATGAAATTGCCAGTTTAGATTTTTAGCAAAGGATAGACCGAGTGTGTTTAATGTGGAGGAGAGGGGAAGTTGAGTGTCATTGAAGAAGAGGGGATAGTTATCTGGAAGGTTATGTCGAGTAGATAGTTGTAGAAATTGAGTTTTTGAGGCATTGAACAAAACTAGGTTTGCTCTGCCCCAATCAGAAACAAGTGAAAGATCAGAAGTTAAGCGTCCTATAGCATCTCGCCTTGAGTCATTTAATTCTTGTTGGGTTGGGCGTCTGTTGTACGACGTTGAAAAATGCAAGGTGGTGTCATCAGCATAGGAGTGGATAGGGCATTGAGTCAGATTTAGGAGATCATTGATGAATAATAGAAAGAGAGTGGGTGATAGGACAGAACCCTGAGGAACACCACTGTTGATAGTTTTAGGAGAAGAACAATGACCGTCCACTACAGCAGCAATAGACCGGTCGGAAAGGAAACTAGAGATGAAGGTACAGAGAGAAGGATAGAATCCGTAGGAGGGTAGTTTAGAAATTAAAGATTTATGCCAGACTCTATCGAAGGCTTTCGATATGTCAAGGCCGACAGCAAAGGTTTCACCGAAGTCCCTACAAGAGGATGATCAATATTCAGTTAGGAAAGCAAGAAGATCACCAGTAGATCGGCCTTCACGGAAACCATACTAGTAATCAGAGAGAAGGTTGTGAGCTGATAGATGTCTCATTATCTTCTTGTTAAGGACAGATTCAAAGGATTTAGAAAGGCAGGAAATCAAAGCTATAGGGCGGTAGTTAGAAGGATTGGAGCGGTCACCCTTTTTAGGGACAGGTTGAATGTGAACAAACTTCCAACAAGAAGGATAGGTAGAAGTAGAGAGACACAGACGAAAGAGTTTGACCAGTCAGTGAACGATTTCGGAAGCACAGTTTTTGAGAACAACAGGAGGGACTCCATCCGGATCGTAAGCCTTCCGGTAATCAAGGCCAGAGAGGGCCAGGAAAACGTCATAATAAAGAATTCTAATTTTAGGGATGAAGTAGTCAGAGAAGAGGAGGAGTAGGAGGAATATGCCCAGTATCATCCAAAGTAGAGTTGGTAGCAAAGGTTTGAGCAAAGAGTTCAGCTTTAGAGAAAGAAGAGACAGCTGTGGGGTCATCTGGTTGAAGCAAAAAAGAGGGAAAGATGAAGAAGTAAAATTGAGATATTATTGGCCAAATGCCAGAAATCACGAGAAGAGTTAGAGTTAGAAAGACTTTGACATTTTCTATTGATGAAAGAGTTTTTAGTAAGTTGGAGAATAGATTTGGCATGATTACGGGCAGAAAAATATAGGGCATGAGTTTCAGCAGATGGATTGCTACAGTACCGTTTGTGAGCCGCCTCTCTATCATTGACAGCACGAGAACAAGCAGAGTTAAACCAGGGCTTTTTAGCTTTAGTGTTAGAGAAAGTATGAGGAATGTATAGCTCCATGCCAGAGATAATCACCTCTGTTATGAGCTCGGCACATAGAAAAGGATCTCTGACATGGTAGCAATAATCATCCCAAGGAAAATCAGAATAGTACTGCCTTAGGTCCTCCTACTTAGTAGAGTTGAAATGCCAGAAGTACCTCTGCTTAGGCGGGTCCTGAGGCTGCACTGAAGTGATAGGACAGGTAACGGAAATAAGATTGTGATCGGAGGAGCCCAACGGAGAGGAAAGTTTAACAGAGTAAGCTGAAGGGTTGGAAGTTAGGAAAAGATCAAGAATGCTGGGCGTGTCTCCAAGGCGGTCAGGGATACGGGTAGGGAACTGCACTAGCAGCTCTAGGTCATGAAGGATAGCAAAGTTGAAGGTTTGTTCACCAGGTTGGTCAGTGAAAGAAGATGAAAACCAAAGCTGGTGGTGAACATTGAAATCCTCTAAAATGGAGATCTCAGCATAAGGAAAGTGAGATATTATGTGCTCCACTTTGGAAGTCAAATAGTCAAAGAATTTTACATAGTCAGAGGAATTAGGTGAGAGTTATACAGCACAGATGAATTTAGTTAGAGAGTGACATTGAAATCTTAGCCAGATGGTAGAAAATTCTGAAGATTCAAGATTGTGGGCACGAGAGCAAGTAATGTCGTTACGCACATATGCTCAAACGCCAGCTTTGGATTAAAAATGAGGATAGAGAAAGTAGGATGGAACAGAGAAGGGGCTATGGTCAGTAGTCACAGACAACTGTGTTTCAGTTAGGAAGAGAAGATGAGGTTTAGTGGAGGAGAGATGGTGTTCCACAGATTGGAAATTAGATCTAAGGCCACGAATGTTGCAGAAATCGAGTATAAAAGTATTAGAGGAAGTGTCAAGTGTCATATGTATGTATATACATATATATATGTGTATAAATATGTATATGTATATATATATATATATATATATATATATATATACATATATATATATATATATATATATATATATATATATATATATATATATATATATATATATATACATATATATATATATATATATATATATATATATATATATGTATATATATATATATATATATATATATATATATATATATATATACATATATATATATATATATATATATATATAATATATATATATATATATATATATTATATATATATATATATATATATATTATATATATATATATATATATATATATATATCTATATATATATATTATATATATATATATATATATATATATATATATATATATTATATATATATTATATATATATATATATATATATATATATATATATATATATATATATATATATATATATATATATATTATAATATATATATATATATATATACATATACATATTTATACACATATATATATGTATATACATACATATGACACTTGACACTTCCTCTAATACTTTTATACTCGATTTCTGCAACATTCGTGGCCTTAGATCTAATTTCCAATCTGTGGAACACCATCTCTCCTCCACTAAACCTCATCTTCTCTTCCTAACTGAAACACAGTTGTCTGTGACTACTGACATAGCCCCTTCTCTGTTCCATCCTACTTTCTCTATCCTCATTTTAATCCAAAGCTGGCGTTTGAGCATATGTGCGTAACGACATTACTTGCTCTCGTGCCCACAATCTTGAATCTTCAGAATTTTCTACCATCTGGCTAAGACTTTCAATGTCACTCTCTAACTAAATTCATCTGTGCTGTATATCTCTCACCTAATTCCTCTGACTATGTAAAATTCTTTGACTATTTGACTTCCAAAGTGGAGTACATCCTATCTCCCTTTCCTTATGCTGAGATCTCCATTTTAG
>JAPQNM010000026.1:3906847-3919347 GCA_029783475.1 Metacarcinus magister
GTACAGTTGAATTCTGTATGAAAAGTAGATTGTTAATCATACAACTGAAGCAAATCCACATACTAAATGGAGCACAAAAATATGTGCCTTAATGACATTACTTGCTCTCGTGCCCAGAATTTTGAATCTTTACAATTTTCTATTATATGGCTGACACTTCAATGTGGTGATAGAGGAAAATGTAAGTCTTTCATCTTCTTCAAGGCTTTATTCAGCAATAAACTAGAACCAAGTATACAGTAAAAATGGTTGGAGTGAACTGCTGGCAGAGCACAAATAAGGTTAGTGTGTAGCTTACGAAAAGTGAAACTATGAAACAATGAGACACCAAGTCACAACCAATTACAATCAACTATCCAAAATCACTTACATCAAATAAACACCATATGCATCCCTTCTTAAACAAATTACAACAATAACTATGCAATACAAAACAACAATTAAAAACAAATACAACTAACTATAACTTCTAATAACTCAGCCTGTGAAGTTGTTTGCTAACCATGTTTGAACACTTATGTGGTACAACTCTGTCCTCACGCGACCATAAAACTGTCAGGTGTACTGCAAGGTACCGGGTCGTTTGCTCCAGGAGTGGTTCGAGTGTCTCAATCAGTGGTCATCTCTTCTGAGAAGGATGTTGGTTTTTCAGAACTAATCAAGTCTTGGGTTATCTTAGTACGGTCGTCTTGATTGATGGTAGGAATTATCGTAGTAGGTGCTAGATTCTGTGTAGAGACGGTAGTCTATCTTCCGTCTGGAAGGCGTATATGCGCGTAGTGAAGGATAGCACTCTCAAGATCGACTTCTTCAACCAGAGGATTATATTTGGAAGTTCGGACAAACTTTCTCAGCAGGACGGGCCTGGGTGTAGTGAGCCAGGATGGCATTTAATAGCTATCAAAAGATTTCCTTGTGTAAGAAAACAATCTTTCATGAGGGGTTTGATTTGTGGCAGTAAAAAGGAAAGAACGAATAGAATGAAGCACTGCATCGAAAACTAATTACCATTGACATTCAGGAAATTTGATAGATTTTGAGAGCTAAACAGTTTTCCTAATGGTACCAACTTCTCTTTCACACTGCCCATTACCAGTAGGGTGATAGAGACTAGAGTGAGTTTTGACAACACCTAACTTCAATAAGAACCTCACGAGACATGAACTGTGCTCCCCGATCTGAATGCACATATGTACAACCAAATATAGAGAAAAGATTACGGAAACATGCAATGACAGACAGATTAAGCCGACATATCTGAGCATAGTAAAGGAATAATTGGGGTTTGTGAAATAAACAGAAATACGATCAAAAGGTTGCATGGCTTTGATGAGATTACTAGCTGGAGGTTTAAAGAACCTGGGTTTTAATTCAGAGCAAATTGTACACTGGGAGCAAACTCCTTTTACATATTCTAAGGAGAAGACCAAGTTATTTATCTTTACAAAATGATATAGCCTATTGACTCCAGGATGACACAACGAAGCATGCATTTCCTCGAGAGAGGACAAGATATTAGTATAAGCAACAGAACACACACGAGTCAGTGTCACAAGGAACATTCTCGGAGCCAGGTCGGTACTTTATGTCAGAGAACTCAAGGCGCCATCTCAGAATCTTATCATTCTATATTTTAGAAGATTTTATTATGATCGAACATGAAAGAAATAGCTTGCTGATCTGTGACTTTAGTGAATCTTCGTCCTATAACAAATAAACTTCACTTACGTACAGCTTCTGTAATGGCAGTAGCCTCTCTCTTAATAGTATTTGAAGTTTCTCAGAGCTGGTTAGCTTTCTGGAAAAGAAAGCTATAGAGCATATAAATCACATCAAAATCCTCGCAAAAGGTTTTTGAAGTTATGATATGTTATGTTGGTTAGATTTGGTTAAGTTATGGTTAGGTTAAGGTTATTAGGTTAGGTTACGGTTATGTTATTGTCAGGTTAAGTTAGGGTAAAGATTACGAAGAAGACCCAGTCTGTTTTTTGGACAAAGAAATTTTTTCTGATAAATTTTGATGTGTTTTGAGTTAATCAATCTGATATTTGTTTTGTTCTTTTCCAAGGTAAAAATTGCCACAAAAGTCAGTCAATTTAAATCAAAACCATCAAAATCACTAAGAGAAAAATTGCTTTAAGTAATCCAAAGCAAACCTAATTAAACCAAACCTAACCTAAGCAAACCTAATTAAACCTAACATAACCTATTGGGTCGTCTTACGAATATTTACCTAGTTTAGGTTTGGTTTGGTTACGTTTAGGGTTGGGTTTAATTAGGTTTGCTTGGGTTAGGTTGTGTTTAATTAGGTTTTAATTAAGTCTATATACACGATCAAAATGCAAATAACTATTCACTATGACAGTGTCTATATACACGACCGTAATGCAAATAACTATTCACTATGACAGTGTCTATATACACGACCATAATGCAAATAACTATTCACTATGGTAGTGTCTATATACACGACTATAATGCAAATAACTATTCACTATGACAGTGTCTATATACACGACCATAATGCAAATAACTATCACTATGACAGTGTCTATATACACGACCGTAATACAAATAACTATTCACTATGACAGTGTCTATATACACGGCCGTAATGCAAATAACTATTCACTATGACAGTGTCTATATACACGACCGTAATGCAAATAACTATTCACTATGACAGTGTCTATATACACGACTGTAATGCAAATAACTATTTACTATGAACATAAGAACATAAGAAATGAGGAGACTGCAAGAGGCCAGTTAATGACCTACACGAGGCAGATCCTTGTCCCCCACCCTTGGAATAATCCAATATTTAGCCATCCCACCTGTCATCCCTATCCATACTCTGATCTAACCGTCTTTTAAAGTTACCTATTGACTCAGCACTTACTACGTGTCTACCCAGCCTATTCCAATCGTTTCACGACTCTGTTTGTGAACCAATATCTACCTAGGTCTGTCCTGAATCTAAGTTTTTCTAGCTTGTACCCATTTCCACGGGTACTAAATTCTAAAACCTGATCAATGTTTCCCTTATTAATTCCTTTAATCCATTTGAAAACCTTAATCATATCCCCTCTTGCCCTCCTTCTCTCTAGGGAGTGGAGATTAAGACGTTTTAACCTATCTTTGTAGGGTAAATTTCTCAGCCCCTGAATCATCTTGGTTATTCTTCTCTGGACTGCCTCCACGGAGCCTATATCCTTCCTATAATAAGGGGACCAAAACTGAGCTGCATAATCTAGGTGGGGTTTTACTAGCGCTAAATAAAACCTCAGAATGACCTCAGAACTCCTATTTGTCACACACCTACTAATAAATCCCAGTATCTTGTTGGCCCTTTTTCTAGCTATAATACTCTGTTCCCTGGGGCGCAAGTCACTGCTTATTTGAACTCCTAAGTCCCTCACACTATATGACCTTCCTAAGGTATTGTCATTAATGTGTAGTCTACAGACCTATTGCCTTTACCTACGTTCATAATGCTACACTTGTTAACATTAAACTGCATCTGCCATTTCTCTGACCACTCGTACAGCCTATTTAAGTCATCCTGCAGCATCCTAGCATCATCTAAATTCCTTACCGGTCTTCCTATCTTTGTGTCATCGGCAAATTTACTGATATCACTGTGTATTCCTGTCTCTAAATCATTTATATAGATTATGAATAACAACGGTCCTAGTACTGATCCCTGTGGAACTCCACTAGTGACATTACCCCATTCTGATTTCTTCCCATTAATCTGTACCCTCTGTTCCCTACTAGTAAGCCATCCCTAATCCACTCTTGTACCTTTCTACCTATACCATGAGCCTTGACTTTACTTAACAGTCTCCTATGGGGTACTCTGTCAAAGGCTTTACTGAAGTCCAAATAAACTATATTATACTCGTCCCCATTATCTATGGTTTCAAATACTTTCCTATAGAAGGATAATAAATTTGTCAGGCAGGACTTCCCCTTGCTAAAACCATGTTGACTATATCTAATTAGCTTGTGTTCATCTAAATGTTTTCTAATTGCCCTTGCTATGATAGCTTCTAACATCTTTCCTACCACTGATGTTAAACTGATTGGGCGGTAGTTACTACTTTCTGCCTTATCTCCTTTCTTGAATATAGGAACTACATTTACCTGCCTCTATAGCCTAGGTATACTCCTGTGTCTAGAGATTTTCTAAAAATCATTGCAATGGTTTCAACGAGTTCTTCTCTACATTCCCTAAGAATTCTCGGAAAAATGTCGTCCGGCCCTGGAGATTTAGTCTTTTTAAGTCTATCTATTTCTTGGCTAACTACTTCCCTACTTATGACTATTTCGCTTAATTTATCAACCTCTTGTCCCCTAAAGATCTGTACTGGCTCCAGTTCCCTACGCGACTCTTCCTGAGAAAATACGGACAAGAAGTATTTATTTAATTCCTTACTAATTTCCTAACCATTGTCTATCAAACTGCCATCTATTCCTTTAAGAGGTCCTATTCTTTCCTTTGTTGTAGCCTTGTACAGCTGATAGAATCCCTTTGGATCCTTCTGGGCATCTCTAGCTATCCTAACCTCATAATACCTCTATGCGGTCCTAATATCCTTTTCAGGTTTTCTAGCTAGGTCATTATACAGCCCTACTACCTGTACTTCTCCCTTTTTAATTATCCTATAGAGTCCCCTTTTTAATCCAATTTCCCTTCTAATGCTTATATTCATCCATTTTGGATAATTTCTATTTGACCTAATCCTCCTCTTAGGTATATACTGTTCCTGCCCTGTATGAATTTCCCTAACTATGCTATTATAATGCAATTCTACCTCAATATTTTGATCCTCCTCTCTGTCTACTCCTATTCTCTCCCAATCTATACTCTGGCGGTGATGTCTGAGGCCCTGGTAGTTGGCTTTTCTAAAATCTGGTACTAAAGCAGTGTTTTGTTCTACCCCCCTCTTTGCATTAATCTTGAATCTAATTTCATGGTGGTCACTAACATCAAATCTAGCTCCTATCTCAACCTGACTTACCAAAGTTTCATTATTCATGAAGACCAGATCTAAAATATTTCCCTGTCGCGTTGGTTCCCTTACAAGTTGTATGGCAATGTCTATATACACGACCGTAATGCAAATAACTATTCACTATGGCAGTGTCTATATACGCGACCGTAATGCAAATAACTATTCACTATGATAGTGTCTATATACACGACTGTAATGCAAATAACTATTCACTATGACATTGTCTATATATACGACCGTAATGCAAATAACTATTCTATATGACAGTGTCTATTTACACGACCATAATGCAAATAACTATTCACTATGACAGAGTCTATATACACGACTGTAATGCAAATAACTATTCACTATGACAGTGTCTGTATAGAGCTCCTGCACCTGACGTCACACCCAGATCCATAATGTAAACAACCGCCTTGTTTGTAGGCTACCCGACCAAATAATTGGGGGTACAATTACAAGAAAAACACCGTAAGACTTGCATAAAATTTAACATTTTAACCATGGTAACTAGCTGTTGTGCATACAAATGTCACACCAGGCATGGGTAGGTAATGGAGAGGCATTTTTACATGTTCCATCCGACAAAGAAACCCCTGACAAATGGATTTCTGCATTAAAGAGAGCCCAGAGCAAAAAGAAGCCTCATAAGCGGTGAGATGCCAAAGGAAGTCATTGGCGAGTGTGCAGTGATCACTTTGTTGGAGATATGTAGTAATGAAAGCATCTGGTCACTATGATAATGTGGTTTGTCTTTACAGCTACTGCTCCAGCTTTTTCTTTTTCTCTCTTTCCCTATGACTATACATAGAGTACTCAACACATATGTGAAGGTTTCAGGCGGTGCTCACCATTATTTACCTCGTAAAACGTCTTTGAAGTTATGTTATGCTATGTTGGTTAGGTTAGGTTAAATTATGATTAGGTTAAAGGTTGTTAGGTTAGGTTACGGTTATGTTATGGTTAGGTTAAGTTAGGGTAAAGATTAGGAAGACGAGCCAGTGCGTTTTTTGGACAAAGCAATTTTTTTCTGATAGACTTTGATGTGTTTTGAATTAATCTGATGTTTGTTTGTTATGCCATACATTTTTTTTCCCCCAAGTTCAAAATTGCCACAAAAAAGTCAGATTAACTCAAAACCATCACGATCAATATTAGAAGAATTGCTTCAAGTAATCCTAAGCAAACCTAATTAAACCTAACATAAACTAAGCAAACCTAGTTAAACCTAACGTAACCTATTTGTTCGTCTTACGAATCTTTATCTACTTAAGGTTTGGTTTAGTTACGTTAGGTTAAGTTTAATTAGGATTCCTTAGGTTAGCTTAGGTTTAATTAGGTTTGCTTATCATTACTTAAAGCAATTTTTTTCCTATTGATTTTGAAGGTTTTGAATTAATCTGACTTTTTTGTGGCAATTTGTACCTTGGAAAGGAAAAAAAAATTTAATGGCAAAACACACAAACATGAGATTAATTCAAAGCACATCAAAATCTATCAGAAAAAAATTGCTTGTCCAAAAAACAGACTAGGTCGTCTTCCTAATCTTTACCCTAACTTAACCTAACCATAACATAACCGTAACCTAACTTAACAACCTTAACCTAACCATAATTTAATCTAACCTAACGAACATAACATAACATAACTTCAAAGACGTTTTGCGAGGTAAATAATGGTGAGCACCTCCTGAATCTTTCACAGATGTGTTGAGTAAACTATGTATAGTCATAGGGAAAGAGAGAAAAAAGAAAGAACTGGACCAGTAGTTGTAAAGAAACACCGATAATGTTACTGTAGTCTGAAGTATTCTTTAGAAAACAATATTTTTGAAAATTTGCTTTGTGTTTCAATTGTTGGCCATACACTGTGATCATACACATACTAGTATTTACCTAGTGATAAATAAGCCACTTACATGTAGATAATAACTATTCCTCGGGCGGAGTGAAAAACGTTGGGCGGTCTCTTTACACCCATGCCCCTGTCCACCCAGCAGTGAATGGGTACCAGATATTAGCCAGGGGTTGTGACCTGCCTTCTGGGGTGGTGACCTGGCACCTGCCTCGGTGAGGCGTGCAAGGGGACCGATGCAAAGGCTATACCCACGATCCCAACAGTATAGTATGGAGTCTGTATAGTATCTATATACACGACTGTAATGCAAATAGTTATTCACTATGACAGTGACTAGCCTACAAAAATGGTGGTAGTTGACATCCTGGCTCAAGGTCGTGACGTCACTGCAGGAGCTCTATACACGACTGTAATGCAAATAACTATTTCCTGGGCGGAATGGAAAACGTTAGGCGGTCTCCTTACACCCATGCCTCTGTCCACCCAGCAGTGAATGGGTACCGGATATTAGCCAACAGTATAGCATGGGTTCTGTACAGTGTCTATATACACGACTATAATGCAAATAAGTATTCTATATGACAGTATCTATATACACGACTGTAATGCAAATAAATATTCACTATGACAGTGTCTATACACACACCTGTCATGCAAATAAATATTCACTATGACAGTGACTAGCCTCTAAACATGGCGGTTGTTAACATTCTTGCTCTGGATGTGACATCAGGTACAGGAGCTCTATAGGCTGACCGAGCTGGGAGAAGGTGGCTGCTACGGAGATAGAGGAAGCGTCAGTCTCTATTAGAAGTGGCAATGTTTCATCAAGTGCAGTTACAGAGGCGTTAGATATTTCTTCCTTGAGTGCTTCGAAACCCTGAACAGCTGTTGGGCAGAGAGGAAAGGAAACACTGTGTAGAATGGGTTGGATGCGCCTAGAATAGCTATAAATCCAAATTAATTAATATGAGAAGAAAACGAGAGCTCGCTTAAGAGAAGAGAAGTCTTTAGGAATAGACAAGTCCATCAGAGGTTTGATGCGGTCAGGGTCAGATCGTAGAGAACCATTTGAGATATAATAACCAAGACAAGTGAGTTCATGTTGACCAAAGAAATATTTGTTCATATTCAAGGTGAGATTGTATTTAGATGTTACTTCCTTAAAGCACTGAAGCTTCCTATCATGATCCTCCTTACTTTGCCCGCATACGATCACATCATCGATGTGAGCATATGTCGCTTCTAAACCATTTTCTCCAATGATTGAGTCCATGACTATGAAATTCACCAACTGAATTAGTGAGACCGAAAGGAATCCTATTAAAATGGAACAACTTCCCATCAGCCTCAAAGGCAGTGAACTGTTTCTCAGACTCTCTGAGAGTCACTTGGTAATAAGTGCTTTTCAAATTAATTTTACTGAATATTTTGTAATTTGCCATTTTGTGAAACAAATCATGGATCTGAGGCATTGGATAGGCATCAAGTAGAGTGAAACGATTTACAGTCCTAGAGTAGTCAATTACCATGCGTGATTTGTACAAGTCTTTCATCTTTAGTTACTCGAAACACTTAAGCACTCCAAGGGGACTGATTCTTTTATATTATACCTTTTAGTAATAGTGAATGTACCTTTTCATGAATGAAAACTTAATCAGACTTTGTAAATTTACAGGTTGAAGTAGAAATAGGCCTAATATCAGGCGACAGATTGGGAAACACAGAAGGTGGGTCAATGTTCATAGACGCTACTCCACAAGTAGTTAGTTTAGGTAACATGCCATTCAAGGTGAATTCCACAGCCTGATTTTTCTCCATAAAGTTCTGACCCAAAATAATCATAGAACAAAACTAAGGACGCACCGAGAGTTTATAGTGAGGGTAACGAGTGTCCTTTACTTTCAAATCAACAAAGCAATACCTCAAAGTAGTGGAAGTCTGAGATGCAGCAAGGGTAATATCAGCTTTTGAAGAGTATGCAGAAATACTTAAGCTCATTACGACCACATGATGGATGCAGCCAATAGTATTTCCACTGTCTATTAGGGCATTAATTTGCAGACCATTGTCAATCACAGGAATAATAGAACTACAGGGCCTGGTAACCGAGGCGAATACTGGAGCATTGAGAACCGAAGGTGTGGTGCAGTGTTTTCTGGGCAAGGCAGAGAGGTGGGCTTCCATGAAACAGCAGACCCCACCGCAGCAGCAGCAGAAGCCTAGAGGAGTCTTCTTAATTTCCAGCTGTTGTCAGATCTACAGACACTGGCAAAATGTTCTATCTTGGCACATTTACGGCACACAGCATCCCAAGCAGGACAGCAAGACTTCGGATGATGTTTTCCATCGCAAAAGAAGCAAGTTCCAACCTGAGAAGCGGTAGCCGAGGTTTGTGTGGTAGATCAAGAGGGTGGAGGAGCTGTGGTATTAACAGCAGCAAAAGTGAGATTCCCACGGGCAGAGGGCGACAAATACCCTTCAGCGTTGCGTTGAGCAGTGTCGAGTCTTCAAGCAAGCTGGACGACTTCCGTTAGAGTCAAGGATTCTTTCTCGATCAGTCGTTGACAGATGATAAAAGAGGCGAGGCCAGTAATGAAGGCATCTCGAATGGCTTCATGCGCGTACGCGTCAGCAGTCACTTGCTTGAATTCATAGTCTTTGGCCAGCAACTTCAGATCAAGGAGATACAAGTTGATTGACTCACTGGGTTGTTGTCGTCGAGTAGCCAATAGATGCCGGGTGAAGTTGATATTCTTCGGCTTCTCGTATACTGTCTCTAAAATTAATATTGCTTTTTCATAAGTCTTGCAATCGGCGATGTGGGTGTAAGCTTCGGGTGAGATGTGATTGATGAGACACTTAAGTTTGTTTAGTGCAGGCGAAATAGACTGTATGAAGTTGGTGAAGGTGCAGAGCCAGTGAGTCCATAGAGCAGGTGTTGTATCTTGTGAGCCGCCGAAGCGTTCTGGTCGAAGGAGCTTCTCCACCTCCAGCCGAGGTAGTGGCTATTGCTGAGTAAATTGTGGTAATATAGTCTTGCATCTTCTTCAAAGCTTTATTCAGTAATCAACCAGAGCCATGTATACAGTGAGAGTGGCTGGAGTGAACTGCTGGCAAAGCACAAATAAGATCAGCGTGCAGCTTACGAAAAGTATTCAAACCACAAGATTCACTAAACTCTAACGAACAATGAGACAACATATCACAACCAATTACGACCAACTAACCCAAATCACTTTCATTAAATAAACACCACATTTTCTAACTAAATTAACTTGTGTTGTATTTCCCTCACCTAATTCCTCTGACTATGTAAAATTCTTTGACTACTTGACTTCCAAAATGAAATACGTCCTATCTCATTTTCCTTGTGGTGAGATTTTCATTCTTGGGGATTTCAATGCTCACCACCAGCTTTAGCTTTCATCTTCTTTCAATGACCAACCTTTTGAAAAAGCTTTCAACTTTGTTATCCTTCACGACCTAGAGCAGCTAGTGCAGTACCCTACCCACATCCCTGATCGCCTTGGAGACACGCCCAACATTCTTGATATTTTCCTAGCTTCCAACCCTTCAGCTTACTCTTTCAAACTTTCCTCTCCGGTGGGCTCCTCCGATCACAATCTTATTTCCGTTACCTGTTCTATCACGCCAGTGCAGCCTCAGGACCCGCCTAAGCGGAGGTGCTTCTGGCCTTTTACCTCTGCTAAGTGTGAGGACCTAAGGCAGTACTATTCTGATTTTCCTTGGGATGAGTATTTCTTCGGTGTCAGACATTCTTCTCTTTGTGACGAGCACGTAACAAAGGTGATTGTCTCTTGCATAGAGTCATTCATTCCTCACACTTTCTCTAATACTATAGCTAAAAAGCCTTGGCTTAACTCTTCCTATTCTCGTGCTGTCTAAGATAGAGAAGTAACTCACAAACGGTACCGTAGCAATCCATCTGCTGAAACTCATACCCTATATATTTATGCCCGTAACAATGCCAAATATATTATCCAACTTACTAAAAACTCTGTCATCAATAGAAAATGTCAAAATATTTCCAATTCAAACATTTCTCGTGATTTCTTGCTCTAGCAAATAATGTTTCCAATAATGTTTTCATCTTTCCCTGCTTTTACTTCAACCCGAGGGCTCCATAGCTGTCTCTTCTTTCTCTAAAGCTGAACTCTTCGTTCAAACCTTTGCTACAAACTCTACTTTAGATAATACTGGACATATTCCTCCTACTCATCCATCCTCTGACTACTTTATCCTTATACTTAAAATTTTTCATTATGACATTTTCCATGCCCTCTCTGGCCTTGATTCTCGGAAAGCTTACGGACCGGATGGAGTCTCTCTTGTTGTTTTCAAACCCTGTGCTTCTGAGCTAGCTCCCTGCCTGGTCAAACTCTATCATCTGTGTCTCTCTCTTTCTACCTATCCTTCTTGCTGGAAGTCTGCTCACATTCAACATGTCCCTTAAAAGGGTCTCCCAACACAGACACAGACACACAGACACAGACAAACAGACACACAGACACACATACACAGACACACACACATACACACACACACAGAGACACACACACAGAGACACACACACACACACAAACACACACACAGACACACACACACACACACACACACACACACACAGACACACACACACACACACACACACACACACACACACACACATACACACACACACACACACACACACACACACACACACACACACACACACACACACACACACACACACACACACACACACACACACACCTGGAGGTGAGTCGATAAAGCGCCACAGTAAAGTTGAGCATCTCGGACACAGTCTCCACCAGCCGGACGTTGCCACCATATCTCAACACACTACCATTTGTGTCATAACGATATATTATCTCCGGTGGGAACACGAACGTTACCACCTGAAAACAATAGTAAAAGTGATATATTTACATTTTTTTTAAATGCGCATCCGTCTTGAAAGTGTTCAAGGTTATCCCATCGAAGATCTGAAGAAAAATTCACAAAAAAATTAATAATGGTGAAAATACCATTAATAAAAGAAATGGTAATAAAAAAGTGAATGTAATAATACTAATGATAATTGTAATTACATAAACAAAAAAATTAATTACAATGATATCATGATGGTGATAATAATAATAATAATGATAACAATAATAATAATATTATTGATAATAATAATTATAATTATAAAAAAGAATATCAATAATGGTAATAATAATAATAATGATAAAAACTATAATAGTAATAATAAGTATAATAATGATGATAACAATCATAATAATAATAATGATGGTAATAATATTGATAATGGCAATGATAATATTAATGTTAATATAATGGTAGTCGTAGATATGATTTGATAATGATAAAGCGATAATCATCATTGTTATAATATTGAGAACAATAATGATAATAATAATGATAATGAGAATAATATTTTTAATAATGATATAAATAATGATATTAAGAATAGTAATGATAATAATATTAATAATAATTAAATGATAATAATAATAGTAATAGTAATTATAATAATGATAATAGTAATAACAATAATAATAAGTACAATAATATTAATTATAATAATGA
>JAPQNM010000026.1:3924347-3954347 GCA_029783475.1 Metacarcinus magister
GAGAGAGAGAGAGAGAGAGAGAGAGAGACGAGAGAGAGAGAGAGAGAGAGAGAGAGAGAGAGAGAGAGAGAGAGAGAGAGAGAGTGAGAGAGAGAGAGAGAGAGAGAGAGAGAGAGAGACGAGAGAGAGAGAGAGAGAGAGAGAGAGAGAGAGAGAGAGAGAGAGAGAGAGAGAGAAAGAGAGAGAGAGAGAGCATCGTTTTGAAGCGGTCGTGTTGGGGTTGCTCCGTCTATGACCGAAAATTACCCAGGCTCTGTGACAATCACGACACTGTAAATGTACAAAAGTAGTGATAAAGTGTTCTAATGTTCAACGAGTGAGTATTCACAGAGAAAAGTGCCTAAACTGCGTTGTAATATTAACTTGAAAGTGTGGAGCATGGTACAAACTCAGTGACGTGAGTAATGACTTGGGCCGTGACACGGGCCCGCCACCAATCGCCGCTGCCTGCTTACCAGTGTTGCCAAACCGCGTCTCTCTCCTCTCCTCCGCCCTTTTGGATTATTTACGTGATAGTGGTGGTACTCTGTGATTAAGTGAATGGTGTTTGAAGTGATCACGAGTAAAGAGTGCTAGTTAAGTGCTAGTTTAAGTAACACGGGATTACACCACCACTATCCCACCATACCGCTCCTCGGGCCATCCAAACCCCAGGGGACCACATCACCCGCGTGTGCGTGAGCAACCTCACTCCACCCAAGAGGACCCTCCCCCCTCAAGGCCACCTTCACCTCTCGCCACCATTAAGCTAAATGGCTGCCCTGAGCCCCACTGAAACTGCTCCTAGCCACCAAAAAATCGCATGGGCAGGACAGTCTGCCTACTCTGGAGCAAGATACTGCTGCATCTGTAGCTACTCCACTAGGCTGAAGGCCGCCACAGCGTGTAGCCAGGAAGATAGTCCTAACCAGGTCTGTGTGGACTGCCATAACGAGGATCCTTTCTGCTGCTCACGAACAGAGGAGCTGAGACAGGCACGGGGAATCCCTAACCCCGTCACCTATAAGGCACCGGCTGACGTCACGGCTGTCGACACACCTGACTCCACACCTGACTCCACACCTGAACCTCCTTCCCAACAACCGACGCCTGACAACGACAACGCCGCCGTCAGAGAAAAGCTTCTCTCTAACCCCCCCTGAGGCTCTCGTCGACATTATTTTAAGGCAGAGACGAGCTGCACTCCCTCAGAGGCACTGTTCAAACCTTTACACATCTCACTAAGAAGCTGCAGCAGCAGAGAGCAGCGCACGTGGCATAACTGGATGTGATCGACAGCATCTCCCAAGTGACACAGTTTGCCCCTGCCTCTACACCCACTACCCAGGTCTGCAGCACCCTACCCAGTAAAATTGACTCAGACTGGCAGGAGGTGTGTGACTCACACCCTAGCTGTTGACGGTGGCGGTCAGGGAAACCAAAGTCACTGAGAAAAGTCACCAACGATACCCCCGAAAGCAGCAACACTGACCTCACCCAGACCTCACGCCCCCAACAACCACCGACCCAGCACTCCCAGGTCTCCTCCCCTCCAAACACCACCACCTCTCATCAAACTAATCCCCCTTGCGCTGCTCTCCGCCGTCACATCAGCACTAACACAGGCGGTGCTCCAAGGAACACAAACTCCAGCGCACGCGGACATATTGGTTGTGGTAGAGACCTTTCTCGATGATAGCTGTGTTACTACCTGTGATAGAATACATGGCTTCTCACACTGGGCCGTCGTGGTGGACGGGGTGGTGGCATAGGTATGTGTCACCGTGATGGCCTGCAGGTCGACGTGCTCCCCGTCAACACCCCTGACGAACTTGAAATTATGTTCGCACGCCTCATCCTCACAGACGGGAGCGGCTTGCTGTTATGTGCCGCTTACAGACCTCAGTGGCAGGGAAGTAACCCTTTCGTCTACCTCACAGACAACCTGGATGACATAATGGCCTCGCACAACTGCCAGAATGTCGTGGTTGTAGGTGACCTGAACCAACATCAGGTGGTGAGGGCCTTTACTGAGTTGACAGTGGTTCAGGGACTACAGAACCACGTAAATTTTCCTACACACCAGCGTGGAGGTTCCCTGGACCCAGTGTTGACAGACCTGGCGGGTGAGAGTGTGCAGTGCCATTCACTGGATTATGTGGGCACCTCCGATCACCTCGCTATCCTGTCCACCATCAGCCTCCCCCCCAGCACGTGATGAGGAGCACCACCGCACCATATGGCTGTGGGAGCATGCGGACTGGCAAGCCATGCGGCGTGCTCTGACTGACATAGCTTGGGACACCACGCTGAGCGGGGACCCGCAGCAAGACGTCACCACCATTACCACCATCCTCCACACCTTACAGCAGCAGCACGTACCACACCGAGCTTACACAACAAGCCCTAAAGACCAGCCCTGGTTTGGTTATCGGTGTCGCGTTGCTGCTTAACGAAAGTACAACACCTGAAGGAGGTACAAAAGGCGCCCCAACCTACAAAATAAGGCTTTGCACAGAACAGCGTGCAAAGCTATGACGAGGATGGCAAAGTGGGCCAAGGCCAAGTGGGAGGAAAAGACGAGGAGGTTGTTGTCCTCTAACCAACTTAACCCCAAGCAGTGGTGGAGCCTCGTATAAGAGAGACAGGGCGTCGCCTCCCACGAGCGCATCCCAGCCCTGAACAAGCCTGATGGCAGTCTTGCTGTCACAAACCAGGAAAAACCGATCTCCTCGCCCAGAAATTCAGTGCCAAGATGAGGACACCAGAACCTGACAGGCCGCTCCCCGCCCTTCCACGACTTGGTGACTCATGCCTGGACACTATTATAATCACTGAGGAGGCTGTTAAGAGGCACCTGAAAGGAGCCAACACCAAAAAGGCGCCGGACTCAGACGACTTAAGCCCTCATCTGCTCAAACACTGTGCGGAGGAGCTCTCAGGACCTCTCGCGCTGGTCTTCCGCCAGTGCCTACAGTCCAGGGTGTGGCCGTCACAGTGGAAGGAGGCAAGAGTGACTCCTGTTCACAAGAAGAAGCTGAGGTCGGAGCCGAACAACTATCGACCCATCTCACTCCTCTCGGTGATCATTAAGATATTCGAAAGGATAATTGCTGAGCAGTTTACAAATTATCTTGAGGATCACAAACTGCAGTCCCCAAGACAGTTCGGCTTCAGGAGAGGACGCTCCACCTCTGACCTTCTTCTACTACTATCCAAGTCTTGGCACGACCCTCTGGATGCTGGCCGGCCCTCCTTGGTGATTGCCCTGGACATCGCCGGTGCCTTCGATTGTGTGTGTCATCGAGGGCTGACAGCCAAGCTGGAACAGATGGGCATTACCGGGGACCTACTGCATCTGTTCTCAAGCTACCTGACAGGCAGGAGTCTTCGCGTCACTGTCAATGGGTGCACTTCAGCAAGCTTCCCTGTAGAGGCTTCGGTTCCACAAGGGTCTGTCCTCGGGCCCATATTGTGGAACATATATTTCAATGACCTCCTGCACAGTGCCCCTTCAGCAAGTGCCTATGCTGATGACTGCACCCTCTCATGGACCTATGCAAGGGAGGAGTTGCAGGACGTGGTGCAGTCTGTCAACAAGCAGCAGACAGACATAATGGCCTGGGGTGACAGGTGGCAAGTCAAGTTTGCCCCTGATAAAATTCAGGCCATGGTGATATCACGCTCTCAGGAGGACAACAGACAGCTGCAGGGGAGACTGAGCCTGGGACGCGACACCATTCCTCTGCAATACAGCGTTGACATCCCCAGTGTGAAGGTGGACTCCCAGCTACGTTTTGACCGTCACCTCGAAAACGTAGCGAGAAAAGCCTCCCAGAAGGTGACTCTGATGCGACGCCTGAATCACCTCCTCACCTCCGAAAGCCTGCTGACCCTGTACAAGGCTCAGGTCAGGCCGATCATTGAGTACGCGCCGCTCACCTGGATGTCCAGTGCCCGCTGCCACCTTAACCTGCTGGACCGGGTCAGAGGCGGGTAGAACGACTCATCTGCGGCGCCAACCTACCAGGACATCAGCAACCGTGGCGACAACAACAGCACCAACGCCAACAACAACAGCAGCAGCAAAGGCAAGCTAATCCTGCAGCAGCAACATCCGAGCCAGCAGTGAGGGACAGTCTGGACCACAGACGGAGAGTTGCCGCGTTGACTGTGCTTCGCAAGGCACAGATTCAACAAGTGACCCACCTGAGGGACCTGGGAACAGCCTGGAGGAGGTCTGAGCGTAGCACGAGTACGGTGCTGAGCAATGACTCCCTCCTGGATGTGCCAAGGTCCCACTCCAGCACCCACCAACGTTCCTTCTCAGTAGCAACTGTGGTATTGTGGAACTCTTTCACCACAGACGTGGACGTGTAGCGGTTGTCCACACAACAAATGAAGGTTGCCACCCACTTGTGGCTCCGTCTCCATTCTCCATAAGACACTCATATAACAGTTAGAATTGTGTGTTGTTGTTTTTTATATACTATTTTTAAATCTTTAATGCAAATATTTTATTATTTTAGATATTAGTAAAGGCTTTAAAATAATTACTAATGACAAAAGTAATTTTAGCATGTAGACCCATAAACTGTATATATGTCAGTACCTAAGTTTAAATAAAAAGAGAGAGAGAGAGAGAGAGAGAGAGAGAGAGAGAGAGAGAGAGAGAGAGAGAGAGAGAGAGAGAGAGAGAGAGAGAGAGAGAGAGAGAGAGAGAGAGAGAGAGAGATCTGAATTAAGGGGTACGGACTGGAAGGACTTGCTGTGTGGTGACGTGGACCAGCAGGTGGGGTGGCTCACCGAGCTGCTCCTTGCCCTTCAGGAGCCTTGGGTGCCACACTCACAGTACACAGGCAAGCCATCCGACCAGCCTTGGTTTGGTCCTGAGTGTCGCGCTGCCTCTGATGCCAAGTATCGTGCCTGGTTTGCCTACAAGAGGCGCCAAACAGCACGGAACAGGCGACGACACAGAGAAGCGGCCCAGCGAATGAGGACCACTCAGGAATGGGCCTCAGAGCACTGGAAGGAGGACCTCAGAAGAAAGATGAGAGGCGGTTAGGTGGGGACAAAGCGTTGGTGGGGCCTTGTGAAGGAGCAACAGGGCGAGACGAGAGGGAACACCATTCCTTCTCTCCAGCGGGAGGATGGCAGTCTGGCCCACACTTCTCAAGGCAAGGCTGACCTCCTGGCTGGTTACTTCGCTGGGTAAATGTGCGTTCCTGACCCCGGCAAAACACCACCAGCACTGTCACAAATAGTTAAGGACAAGCTTGAGACAGTGACGACAAGTGAGGCGGAGGTGAGAGCCGTACTTTTGAAAATGGACGTCAAAAAGGCTGTGGGCCCAGATAATATCAGCCCTCGCCTGCTGCGTCAGTGTGCTACTGAACTGGCTCGTCCTCTTGCCTCACTGTTTAACTACTGTCTTCAGACCAGCACGTGGCCAAAAGCTTGGAAAACAAGCAATGTGGTGCCAGTGCACAAAAAGGGTGGTAAGTGTGATGCAAAAAATTACCGCCCTGTGTCTCTGCTGCCGGTGGTCAGTAAAGTAATGGAGTCTATCGTAGTCGCCAGGATCAAGAACCACCTGGATAGACACCATCTTTTGTGCACCAGGCAGTTTGGGTTAAGGCAGGGGCGGTCAGCAGCAGACCTGCACCTGCTGTTGGCCTCCAGCCTCAACACGGCCTTGGACCAGGAAAAAGTCACCGCGGTTGTGGCGTTTGATATAGAGGACAGGGCGCCTTTGACCATGTTTGGAAAGAGGCTCTGGTCACCAAGCTGTGCGCCATCGGCATAGATGGGGCTCTCCTTCCACTCCTCAGGGATTATCTGAGTGACAGGTACCTCAGGGTGACTGTCGGTGGTCGGGAGTCTGAGGTGCAGCCCATCAAAGCAGGTGTTCTTCGGGGGAGCTGTCTCGGCCCTCTGCTTTGGAATATATATATCAATGACCTGCTGCACCTCATCCCCAGTGCGAGAGCATACGCCGACGACATCACCCTGACGCAGAGCTACAACCCACAGGAGGAGCCTGCCACTGCGTCTCAGCTTGACGACAGGCTGAGCCGCATCATCGCTTGGGGCAACATGTGGCAGGTGAAATTTGCCCTCCATAAAACTCAGCTGCTCCTCGTCTCCAGAACAAACTCAACCCTGCACCTTAATTTTAACGGGGCACCACTGGCGCCACAGGACGAGATGGAAGTGTTGGGGGTCACCTATGATCGTGGGTTGATCTTTAAAACCCACATCGAACGTCTCGCCAGGGAGGCGTCTGGAAAGCTAGATTCTCTAAAAAGAATGTCATGGTTCCTGGATGCAAAAGGGCTGGAGACACTCTACAAAGCACAGGTACGCTCATCCCTTGAGTTTTCGTGCCCTGCATGGGGTGGAGCAGCCAACAAACACCTATCCCTCCTAGACAGAGTGCAGGATCGTGCAGCGAGGCTCATCAGGGACCGTGGCACCGATCAAGAGCCACACCTGCACACCCTCCAACACCGCCGTGACGTGGCAGGACTCACAGTGGTGTTTAAGGTGCAGGTAGTAAGTGTGAGTCACTTACTGGACCTAAAGCAGCCTTAACAACGCCTGAGTCACGTCGCCACACGAGCTTTCGTACAGACTCCTGGTGTGCTGCTGATGCAACGTTGTAGGACGTGGCATCAGCAGCGACAATTCACAAATAGATATGTGAAACTGTGGAACACCCTGAATGCCTCAGGAGTGATACTTAAAGACACAAATGTGCAGTGCTTTAAGAAGACTGTAAATGACTGGTTATTGAGGCAGGGATAATTAATTACTACTTTATACATGTATATTTTATGCTAATGACAGAATGAGGCTTTTAGATAGAAAAGCAATAGCATTGCTTTCTTTAGCCTGTAAGCTTGCAACTATCTATGTAATGTAGATGCTAACTGTTCTGTATGTGCTACTTTGTTTAAATAAAAAATAAAAAGAAGAGAGAGAGAGAGAGAGAGAGAGAGAGAGAGAGAGAGAGAGAGAGAGAGAGAGAGAGAGAGAGAGAGAGAGAGAGAGAGAGAGAGAGAGAGAGAGAGAGAGAGAGAAAGAGAAAGAGAGAGAGAGAGAGAGAGAGAGAGAGAGAGAGAGAAAAAAAAAGAGAGAGAGAGAGAGACCACAAGGGTCTGTCCTCGGGCCCATATTATGGAACATATATTTGAATGACCTGCATAGTGCCCCTTCAGCAAGTGCCTATGCTGATGACTGCACCCTCTCATGGACCTATGCAAGAGAGGAGTTGCTGGACGTGGTGCAGTCTGTCAACAAGCAGCAAACAGACATAATGGCCTGGGGTGACAGGTGGCCAGTCAAGTTTGTCCCTGATAAAACTCAGGCCATGGTGATATCACGCTCTCAGGAGGACACCAGACAGCTGCAGGGGAGACTGAGGCTGGGACGTGACACCATTCCTCTGCAAGACAGCGTTGACATCCTCGGTGTGGAGGTTGACTCCCAGCTACGTTTTGACCGTCACCTCGAAAACGTGACGAGAAAAGCCTCCCAGAAGGTGACTCTGATGCGACGCCTGAATCACCTCCTCACCCCCGACGGCCTGCTGACCCTGTACAAGGCTTAGATCAGGCCGATCATTGAGTACGCGCCGCTCACCTGGATGTCCAGTGCCCAGTGCCACCTTAACCTGCTGGACCGAGTGCAGAGGCGGTAAGAACGACTCATCTGCGGCGCCAACCTACCAGGACATCAGCAATCGTGGCGACGACAACAGCACCAACGTCAATAACAACAGCAGCAGCAAGGCAAGCTATCCTGCAGCAGCAGCATCCGAGCCAGCAGTGAGGGACAGTCTGGACCACAGACGGAGAGTTGCCGCGTTGACTGTGCTTCACAAGGCACATATTCAACAAGTGACCCACCTGAGGGACCTGGGAACAGCTTGGAGGAGGTCTGAGCGTAGCACGAGGACGGTGCTGAGCAATGACTCCCTCCTGGAGGTGTCAATGTCCCACTCCAGCACCCACCAAAGTTCCTTCCCTGTGGCAACTGTGGTATTATGGAACTCTTTCACCACAGACGTGGACGTGTAGCGGTTGTCCATACAACAAATGAAGGTTGCCACCCACTTGTGGCTCCGTCTGCACCCTCCATAAGACACTCATATGTGTCAGTTAGAATCGTGTTTTTTTAAGTACTATTTTTAAATCTTTACTGCAACTATTTTATTATTTTAGATATTAGTGTATGCTTTTACATAATTACTAATTACAAAAGTAATTTTAGCATGTAGTGACAAACCCAATAACTGTATATATGTCAGTACATAAGTTTAAATAAAAAAAAATTGTTTTTTAAAGAGAGAGAGAGAGAGAGAGAGAGAGAGAGAGAGAGAGAGAGAGAGAGAGAGAGAGAGAGAGAGAGAGAGAGAGAGAGAGAGAGAGAGAGAGAGAGAGAGAGAGAGAGAGACGAGAGAGAGAGAGAGAGAGAGAGAGAGAGAGAGAGAGATAAAAAAAAATGACGCAGACGTCATAGGACACATATCTTATTTAATGAGATATTAAAATTTCCGTTTAGATTATTAGTAAATGATAGACCGAGTGTATTTAAAGTGGAGGAGAGGGGCAGTTGAGTGTCATTGAAGAAGAGGAGATAGTTACCGGGAAGATTCTGTCAACCAGTTTTGCTCTGCCCAAATCAGAAACTAGTGAAAGATCAGAAGTTTGGCGTCCTATAGCATCTCGCGTTAAATCTCTTAATTCTTGATGGTGTTATATATATTATATTTTATTATATACAGTATGCAGGATCACTATGTTTATTTTGTATAATTAAATACCTTAAATGCATACTGTATTAGTATTGGATAAACCCGTAAGCGATCCTCTTCTGATTATCTTATTGTATTCAGTGTTCGTGTGTTCATACTTTCCTCTGTACTTATTACACGGAGTAGCAAGACAACATGTGGTTTCTATATCCTGCATTTTCATCATATCTCCTATAAAGTTTGTCGACGAGGCTTGGATCAGTTAGCCATGACTAAGGATGTCCCACAATTATCCTCACGACATATGATGCCTTTCAGGTGAGTGTAATCCCCTCTAACAAGTACATAACACTGGCGACGAGTGGTGGAGCAGCGGACTCAAGCAGTATTCAACATGGTCCTAGATGTCCCAGCACCCAAGGAATTCTCGGTGTCGGCGGATTCATCCACGGTCGCACCGCGATGGAAAAAATGGTGCACAGCTTTTAGTACTACATCCCGGCCACTGGAGTAACCAAGGAGGAGCAGAAGAAAGCCTTATTTCTTCATATGGCTGGCACAAAGATCCAAGAGATCTTTGAAACACTAACATTAAAGGGAGAGACCTACAAGGATGCCAAGGAGGTACTTGATAAATATTTTGCATCCAAGGTAAATGTTCGGTATGAGAGATTCTTATTTAGACATAGACAATGTTCACAACAATCTTCAGTCACTGGATTCATTTTACTAGGTTGCGTAAGCTAGCTTCCATCTGTCAGTATCATGATGCAGAGGATGTTATTACAGTCGGCCCCACAAGGGTGCGCTTAATGTAGTCCGAACCCTTGCGCACCCTTGGAAAAACGAACCCTTGGAAGTTAATAACCTATGGGAAATTCACTAATGTAGTCCGGGACTCTTAAGACTTACCCTTTTTTCGCCCAATAATCACCGAAATACATGATATAATGGAAGAATATACAGTACATATACACATGTGATTAAATATGATAGATAATAGATACATACTGTACTGGCGGAAGCCATTATAGTATCTAAGATGGAGGAGGAATCCCACATCTGAGAGCGAGAGAAAGAGAGAGAGAGAGAGAGAGAGAGAGAGAGAGAGAGAGAGAGAGAGAGAGAGAGAGAGAGAGAGAGAGCGAGAGAGAGAGAGATGAGAGGAGAGAGAGAGAGAGAGAGAGAGAGAGAGAGAGAGAGAGAGAGGAGAGAGAGAGGAGAGAGAGATGAGAGAGAGAGAGAGAGAGAGAGAGAGAGAGAGAGAGAGAGAGAGAGAGAGAGAGAGAGAATGACGTCATCACAACATAGCCGCCCGACAAAAGCTGAATTTCTTTGCGTATTTCCCGTTTTATACAGACATGAGAAGAATGTAAAGAAAATTAGCGTAATTGAAAAGAAAGGACTAGTAAAATCAGTAAAAATCTACCTTTGTGTTTCACTTTCTTCCTATTCACGTCTATGGAAGGATAGAGGAACTGTAACACCAAGAAAGATGGGACCTACAAGGCGATACAAACCATAACAGGTCACAAGAAGAAGAGGAGGAGGAGGAGGAAGAAGAATTCCACATATGAAGCTTTAGGATGTTGAGTTCTTTAAAGGAGATGAAAGGAGGGAGAGGAAGACAAATGGTGGAGAGAGAGAGAGAGAGAGAGAGAGAGAGAGAGAGAGAGAGAGAGAGAGAGAGAGAGAGAGAGAGAGAGAGAGAGAGAGAGAGAGAGAGAGAGAGAGAGAGAGAGAGAGAGAGAGAGAGAGAGAGAGCGAGAGAGAGAGCGAGAGAGCGAGAGAGAGAGAGCGAGAGAGAGAGAGAGAGAGAGAGAGAGAGAGAGAGAGAGAGAGAGAGAGAGAGAGAGAGAGAGAGAGAGAGAGAGAGACTGCTATCTGACAACGTGTCAAGGACTGGTGGAGAATGGCGGGGTGTGTGTTGCCTCATCCCGCTGCTGCCAGCTAGTGATTTTGCGCATGCCTTTATTTTTTTCGCACCCTTTGAACATAAGTGCCAAACCGGTACTGTCCGCACCCTTGGAATTTCGCACCCTTTTTAGTGCGCACCCTTCGGGGGACGACTGTATCAATCAAATAATTGAGAAATGCAGTTGTCATGAATTGAGAAAAAATGTATTGCAGAAAAAATAATAACATTGGATAGAGTTCAGGAAATTGCCAGAGCTTTGGAAGCTGCCAACATGCAATCCCACACCAAAGAGGGTAGATCTGTCAGCAATTTAGAGTCTCAAGTAAACAAACTTAGTTAATAATAAGGGTAGGCCTAATAGTTTCCAAAGGAAATTCAATACACAAAATAATCACACACAGCATAGCCCTACTAGGAATTTTTCAAATCAACAAAAGTCACAACAGTCACATCCTGACTGGATGCAAACACAGAAGTCGGGGCAACAAGAATTTTCTCGATGTGGTACGGTAGGAAATAAACCTTATGTTTGAATATCGCAAATGTCCAGCGTCAGGGAAAAAATGCATTAAATGCATCAAGCTAGGCCATTTTGCTAACAAATGTAGAGGGTCTAGACCTAAACAGATTGACTCAGCTTTGCAATCAGATGAACCAAAACATGAATTAAGAGCTGTAGGTGGTAGTGATTCTCCTGACACAGATTTTGCTTTCAAGATAAATTATATCAGCCAGCAGGAGAAAAGGATAATGTTAAATCTCCATGTAAATAATACACCTGTCCTTATGCAGATAGATACAGCTGCTGATGTTTCTGTCATGTCTGAAGAAGTAGCCAACAAAATTCCTGGTATATCAGTCAAACCATGTGATAAAAGGTTAAAGGACTACAACAATCATGACATACACATCATCGGTTATGCTGACGTAACGGTTTTCTATGATAGGAAGGAAATTGGAACTTTACCGATCACCATTGTAGCAGGTAGACGGCAGACCTTGTTAGGGTTAGACTGGTTGAGATGCCTGGAGTTGGACTGACATAATATTTTCAAGGTGGTAGGTGAATATAACCATGAGACGTGTATGTCAGACTTTCTATCAAAATACTCAGCTGTTTTCCAAGAAGATGCTGGTACAGTAAAAAATGCACAGGCAACCGTAGTTCTCAAATCGGCCCCAGACCCATTCCATTTGCAGTGAAAGCATCAGTTGAGAAGAAGATTCATAGATTAGAGGCTGAAGGGACCTGGAAGAAGGTAGATTACTCTGATTGGGGTACACCTTTAGTTCCTATTGCTAAGAAAGATGGTGGTGTTAGGATTTGTGGCGATTACAAGGTTACAGTAAATAGGGAAATTAAAGTAGCACAGCAACCCTTACCTAATTCCACTAACATGTTTGCTGCTCTATGGGGATGTCAGATGTTCTCAAAATTAGATTTCAACAGTTAAGCCTAGATGAAAAATCACAAGAGTTGTGTACACTAAACACTCATTTAGGGCTTTTACGTCCTCAGAGATTGCCATACGGGATAGCTAGTATCCCTGCAATTTGGCAGCAAACTATGGACAAAATGTTCACAGGCTTTCCTGGAGTTTTCGGTTTTATTGATGACATTCTAGTGGCAGGTAAACATAAGAAAGACCATGATCAGAGGCTCAGATCAGTATTGCAGCGTCTCCAAGAAAATGGAATCAGAATAAACCAATATAAATGTTGTTTTCAAGTGTTCTCAGTGGAGTATTTAGGTTTTCACATAGATGGACAAGGGATACATAAAACCAAAGACAAAGTCAGAGCAGTGCAAGACAGTAAAGTACCTGAGAATGTAAAGGAGCTTAAATCTTTTCTAGGACTGGTAACTTTTTATGGTAGATTCATTCCAGATTTAGCCACTGTTGCACACCCTTTCTATCAGTTGCTTAAAAATGATTCAGAGTGGAACTGGTCAGTTAAGTGGCAAACTGTTTTTAAGAAAATAAAAGCACTAATCCTTTCATCAGATTTTCTAGTACATTTCCAGAAAGATTTACCAGTAATTCTAGTTTGTGATGCATCAAGATTTGGTTTAGGTGCTGTACTTGCTCACATTATGCCAGACGGTTCTTTTGCTTCTAGATCTTTGAATAAGGCTGAACAAAATTAGTCTCAAATTGAAAAGAAGCACTTGCCTTAGTTTATGGAGTAAAGAAATTCCACATGTATTTGTACGGCAGGCAAAATTTCAAATTAGTCACTGATCACAAACCCTTGTTAGCGATTTTAGGTCTTAAAGCAGGATTGTCTACTTTAGTGGCAGCCAGACTTGTGTACAAAGTTGGGCTGTGATTTTAGCTGCATATACTTATTCCTTAGAGTATAGATCCAACACTAACATGGGTAATGCAGATGCACTTTCCAGACTACCAGTAGACCATGCACCTGGGGAAGCCGAGAATAGTATTTTGTTGATTGACAGTTTTAACTTGCCTATAGTACACACAAAGATCCAGTTCTTTCACTAGTGTTACAAGGTCTGATTTCAGGTAGACATGCTATTTTAAGTCATGATGTATGTAAACCATATCAGAGAGTGTGGTCAGAGCTTATTGTGGAACAAAATTGTTTACTAAAGGGAGATAGAGTAGTTATTCCAAAGGCACTAAAGGAACGTGTTTTGCAGGAAGTTCATTCAGATTACCAGGGTATTGAAAATGTACAGAGTGTGCCATTCACCAGAATAACCCTCCAGCTTTACGTTCACACCCCTGGGAGTGTCCAAAGTATGCATGGCAAAGATTTCACATAAACTTTGCTGGTACATATCTTGACCATTTATATTTGATAGTTGTAGATGCTTACAGTAAGTGGCCAGAAGTCATTACCATGAAGACAACTACATCAAGAACAACAATTAAAGTTCTCATGCAGATATTTGCTACACATGGACTACTAGAGAGAGTTGTCTCTGATAACGGTCCAGAATTTACTTCCCAGAAGTTTAAGGACTTTTTGAAGGTAAATGGTATACAGCAAGTTCTCTCAGCACCATATCATCCATCCACGAATGGTGAAGCAGAGAGATTTGTTCAAACATTTAAAGATAACATGAAGTGTAGAGGGACTACATCAGCCAATATTGATTCCAGTATCTGTAAATTCATGCTAGCATACAGAACAACACCTCATGCCTCGACACAAATGACGCCTTCTAGTATTTTGATGGATAGAAGAATTAAGAACAAGTTAGATTTAATGTTGCCTAGTTATCAGGGAGGAAAATAATATAAAGGTTGGAAACAAATCCAGAAACAGGGAATGATGAAAGATTTTCAAGTGTTGGACCCAGTGTTGGTTCGTTTGTACAACACGCCTGGTAAGTGGGTGCAGGGAGAAGTGTCGCGCAAGCTTGGTAACTTGCACTATGATGTATATGTAAGTGGTAGGATTGTGAAAAGACATATAGATCAATTACGACCATCGTGTGGAGTCAAAACCCCTGATGTAATTGTAGAACACGGTAGCGATGTACCACCTCCTGAACACCGTGATGAAATTCATGCACCAACAACTACTATTGATTTACCTGTTCAGACTGACCAGGTAATGATGGACAACTTTCATCTTCAACTAGTCCCACAAAGGTTCTTCCATCTAGATCCACTAGCTCGAGGAATTCATCCTGATCGCTTGGATTTATAGACACTGAGATGTATGTAGATTATGCACCGGAAATCATGATTGCGTAATTTTTTTCTGAGCATTATTTTTTATAAATTGTAGTTTAAGAAATATTTCATTGACAATATGTAACCATTTCATACTTTTATAAGGGGGAAGGAAGTGTTATATATATATATATATATTACATTTTATTATATACAGTATGCAGGATCACTATGTTTATTTTGTATAATTAAATACTGTATTAGTATTGGATAAGCCCGTAAGCGATTCTCTTTTGTTTGTCTTATTGTATTCAGAGTGTTCGTGTGTTTATACTTTCTTCTGCATTTATTACACGCAGTAGCAAAACAACATGTGGTTTCTCTATCCTACATTCTCATCATATCTCCTATAAAGTTTGTCGACGAGGCTGGGATCAGTTAGCCATGACTAAGGATCTCCCACAATTATCCTCACGACATATTATGCCTTTCAGATAAGTGTAATCCCATCTACCAAGTACATAACAGTTTGGCTGGGCGTCTGTTGTACGACGTTGATAGATGCAAGGTGGTGTCATCACCATAGAAGTAGATAAGGCATTGAGTCAGATTTAGGAGATCATTGATGAGTAATAGAAAGAGAGTGGGTGATAGGACAGAACCCTGAGGAACACCACTTTTGATAGTTGTTGGGGAAGAACAGTGACCGTCCCCTACAGCAGCAATAGAACGGTCAGAAAGAAAACAGGATATGAAGGTACAGAGAGAAGGATATAATCCGTAGGAGGGTAGTTTAGAAATTAAATATTTATTCCAGACTCTATCGAAGGCTTTCGATATGTCAAGGCCGACAGGAAAGGTTTCACCGAAGTCCCTTAAATAGGATGACCAAGTTAGAAAAGCAAGATGATCACGAATAGACCGGCCTTTCCGGAAACCATACTGACAATCAGAGAAAAGGTTGTGAGCTAATAGATGCCTCATTATCTTCTCATTAAAGACAGACTTAAAGGCTTTAGAAAGGCAGGAAATGAAATCTATAGGGCTGTAGTCTTTTTTTAGGGACAGGTTGAAAGTGAGCAGACTTCCAGCAAGAAGGATAGGTAAAAGAAGAGAGAGACAGACGAATGAGTTTGATCAGGCAGGGAGCGAGCTCGGAAGCACAGTTTATAATAACAACAGGAGGGACTCCATCCGGACCGAAAACCTTCTGAGAATCAAGGGCATGGAAAATGTCATAAACACATATAGGTTAAATGCATACATGTTATACAAATCCCAAATAGTCATCTGGTTTTAGGATATATGTCCTACTAATTGGTATATCTATCATTGTACTTACATTCAAAGTGGATCCCTGCAGGTTCTTAGTCTTGTCAGGGAAGAGCTTTTGGGTGAAGTTTGGCGTAGGCTTTAGCTGTTCATTGACGACGCTCTTGGTTCCAGCATAACTTTTTGGTTTAATATGTATCTTAGGTGAGTACATGGGACTGAGGGATATCAGTGTTTGCCAAGTGAACAAAGGGGAAAGACGATCTTTCCTGTACAACAAATTTGTAGTCACAGATATGTGCCCCGTGTTGTCCTGTGAATTAAAAGAAATTTTCTATATATTATATTTTAGCGGTGGAAATATTATCATAGACATATAATTGGTAATTAACAAGAAAACTTTTTCATATGTGGATACTTCTACACATGTACATTTTTCATAACAAAGTAGTTATGTTTAAAAAATTTGATGAAGCGAGGCAAGTTCGATTGAAACCTCAGGACTACATCCTCTTCCTAACAAGACTTTACAGCAAATGCACTTTTAGGCTGGATCAGAACGCAAATACTGCAAAAATCTTTGAGGATTCACTGGTGGGTGTAGCAATCTAGTTACCATAGTCGATGATTCTTCAATTTCAACGGAATACAGCCCCAACCCGCGAAAAAATCCATCACCTTCTACAGCTGCCTATGTTATTTGTCTTGTAAGACATCAAGGACGAGTATTGTCTCACTCATGGCTACCTCACTGATCTCAATATTAGAAACTAAATAATGTTTAACAAAATTTTAAAAATTTTGTTAGTTCTTTTCAGCAATTTCAATTAAAGTTTAGCTAAATTAGAGTGAAATTGATTTCAAAATTACAAAGCTATTAAAGTTTTTTTTTAATTATTATATAAAAAAAAACTCAATATAATAAGTTGCATTATATATATATATATATATATATATATATATATATATATATATATATTTATATATATATATATATATATATATATATATATATATGTATATATATATATATATATATATATATATATATATATATATATATATATATATGTATATATATATATATATATATATATATATATATATATATATATATATATATATATATTGTCAGGGCCGAGGTGAATACCAGTTAATATTATGCTTCTATAGAGTTGTGGGGAAGAAAAATCATGGAGTATGATACCCCGAATATATTTACACACATAATAATAGCAAACAGTAGCCAAAATAAATCACCAACGACGATCTGCTCGTAAACAATTACCAGAGCAGGGGTATGGCACCCAAATAACTCCCTGAACAGCTGTCTGGAGGGTGAGAGGCGTGGCAGCAACACTCGGCAAGTAAGATAGCACTCAAGACAGCAGGGAGGGTCGAATGGTGTAGGTACAGTTGAAGGGCACACTGGAAGGGAGCCCAAGTCTCCAGAAATGCCTTTGGAATGTTGAGAACCACCAGCAGGTGGTGAGGTGTTGTCAGGTGAGAGAGCTGAGGCATTCTGTATTTCTCCAGTCGGGTGGCGTGGAGCTTGCCTCGGTTAGACAACCCCCTTACCCCTGGACAAGGGGGTGGGGTAGTGGCGGGGAAACCGGTGAACAAGCAGTTGGAAAGGTGAACCAGCTGAGGCGTTCTGTCCTTTTCCAAGCCGGTGGCATGGAGCTTGGCTCGGTTAGACTACCCCCCTACCCCTGGACAAGGGGGTGGGGTAGTGGCGGGGAAGCCGGTGAACAAGCGCCGGCAGACGAGAGTGGTAGTTCAACCACTAATTAGGGGAAGACGAGGAAGGTGCAGTTCCTCACACATGCCCCCACTAAAATATCTGCTGCACAGCTGCTGTCGAAAAACTGCAGCTGACCAGGAGACATAAACAAACTTATAATACTTGAGTGCAGGAAACAAAACTTGTAAAAGACGGGAGTGCAGGAAAAAAAAATAAAAAAAAACTATTGCCAGCTGCGAAGGTCGGCTCCAATGTTTTCTGTCCCGGCAACATGAACAACCCTAAATTTATAGGGTTGAAGACCTAAAGCCCATCGTAGTACTCATTTTTACCTCTGAATTTCTGAAGGTATATTAGAGGCTTGTGGTCTACTTCAAGGATAAATTCCTTACCTCGAAGATAGAAGTCAAACCTATGAATGCCGAATACGATGGCCAGGCATTCCCTCTCGATGGTAGAGTATCGTCGCTCCCGATCAAGTAGTTTCCGGCTGGCGTATGAGATGGGATGTGGACGATCATCATGGTACTGTAGGAGTACAGCACCTAATCCATAGTTTGAAGCATCGGTACGTAGGACGAAGGTCTGGCTGGGGTCCGGAAGACGCAGAATAGGTCCCGAAGTCAAGGCTTGCTTCAGCAGCTTGAACCGTTCAAGCAGATCTTCAGTCCACTTTTACATTAAAAGGGCAAGAGCTAAGGGAAAACAAATAGGTAAAAAAAATAATAAATCCCGCTTGCCGCCAGAACCTGTAAAGAGGACAGTAGGAGAATAGAGTGAAGGGGTGGAGATCCAGTTAACATTAGAGGTGTCTTGACACTCCTCTCTTGAAAGAGTTCAAGTCATAGGCAGGTGGAAAAACAGACAAAGGAAGAGAGTTCCAGAGTTTACCAGTGTAAGGGATGAAAGAGTGAAGATACTGGTTAACTCTTGCATTAGGAAGATGGACAGAATAAGGATGAGAAGAAGTAGAAAGTCTTGTGCAGCGAGGCCGCAGGAGGGGCGGAGGCATGCAGTTAGCAAGTTCAGAAGAGCAGTCAGCATGAAAATATCGGTAAAAGATAGATAAAGATGCAACATTTCGGCGGTGACTTAAAGAATCAAGAAAGTCAGTTAGAGGGAAGAAAAATCATGGAGTATGATACCCCGAATATATTTACACACATAATAATAGCAAACAGTAGCCAAAATAAATCACCAACGACGATCTGCTCGTAAACAATTACCAGAGCAGGGGTATGGCACCCAAATAACTCCCTGAACAGCTGTCTGGAGGGTGAGAGGCGTGGCAGCAACACTCGGCAAGTAAGATAGCACTCAAGACAGCAGGGAGGGTCGAATGGTGTAGGTACAGTTGAAGGGCACACTGGAAGGGAGCCCAAGTCTCCAGAAATGCCTTTGGAATGTTGAGAACCACCAGCAGGTGGTGAGGTGTTGTCAGGTGAGAGAGCTGAGGCGTTCTGTATTTCTCCAGTCGGGTGGCGTGGAGCTTGCCTCGGTTAGACAACCCCCTTACCCCTGGACAAGGGGGTGGGGTAGTGGCGGGGAAACCGGTGAACAAGCAGTTGGAAAGGTGAACCAGCGCCGGCAGACTAGAGTGGTAGTTCAACCACTAATTAGGGGGAGACGAGGCAGGTGCAGTTCCTCACATACATATATATATATATATATATATATATATATATATATATATATATATATATATATATATATATATATATTTATATAAATATATATATATATATATATATATATATATATATATATATATATAATATATATTCATATATATATATATATATATATATATAATATATATATATATATATATATATATATATATATATATATATATATATATACATATATATATATATATATATATATATATATATATATTTATATATTTATATATATATATATATATATATATATATATATATAGTATTTATTTATATATATAATATTTATAATATTTATTTATAATATATATTTATTTATTTATATATATATATATATATATATATATATATATATAATATATATAATATATATAATATATTCATTTATTTATATATATATATATATATATATATATATATATATATATATATATATATATTATATATAATATATATAATATATTTATTATATATATATATATATATATATATATATATATATATATATATATATATATATATGTTATATATATATATATATATATATATATATATATATATATATATATATATATATATATATATATATACATATATATATATATATATATATATATATATATATATATATATTTATATATATATATATATATATATATATATATTTATTTATATATATAAATATATATAAATATATATATATATATATATATATATATATATATATATATATATATATATATATTGTCAGGGCCGAGGTGACTACCAATTAATATTATCTTTTTTATAGAGTTGTGGGGAAGAAAAATCATGGAGTATGATACCCCGAATATATTTACACACACACAAATAGCAAACAATAGGCTAGAAGCCAAAATAAATCACCAACGACGAACTGCTCGTAAACAATTACCAGAGCAGGGGTATGAGACCCAAAAAACTCCCTGTATAGCTGTATTGCTCCTCAGACAGCAGGAAGGGTCGAATGGTGTAGGTACAATTGAAGGGCACACTGGAAGGGAGCCCAAATCTCCAGAAATGCCTTCGGAAATGTTGAGAACCAGCAGCAGGTGGTGAGGTGTTGTCAGGTGTGAGAGCTGAGGCGTTCTGTCCTTTTCCAAGCCGGTGGCATGGAGCTTGGCTCGGTTAGACTACCCCCCTACCCCTGGACAAGGGGGTGGGGTAGTGGCGGGGAAGCCGGTGAACAAGCGCCGGCAGACGAGAGTGGTAGTTCAACCACTAATTAGGGGAAGACGAGGAAGGTGCAGTTCCTCACACATGCCCCCACTAAAATATCTGCTGCACAGCTGCTGTCGAAAAACTGCAGCTGACCAGGAGACATAAACAAACTTATAATACTTGAGTGCAGGAAACAAAACTTGTAAAAGACGGGAGTGCAGGAAAAAAAAATAAAAAAAAACTATTGCCAGCTGCGAAGGTCGGCTCCAATGTTTTCTGTCCCGGCAACATGAACAACCCTAAATTTATAGGGTTGAAGACCTAAAGCCCATCGTAGTACTCATTTTTACCTCTGAATTTCTGAAGGTATATTAGAGGCTTGTGGTCTACTTCAAGGATAAATTCCTTACCTCGAAGATAGAAGTCAAACCTATGAATGCCGAATACGATGGCCAGGCATTCCCTCTCGATGGTAGAGTATCGTCGTTCCCGATCAAGTAGTTTCCGGCTGGCGTATGAGATGGGATGTGGACGATCATCATGGTACTGTAGGAGTACAGCACCTAATCCATAGTTTGAAGCATCGGTACGTAGGACGAAGGTCTGGCTGGGGTCCGGAAGACGCAGAATAGGTCCCAAAGTCAAGGCTTGCTTCAGCAGCTTGAACCGTTCAAGCAGATCTTCAGTCCACTTTTACATTAAAAGGGCAAGAGCTAAGGGAAAACAAATAAGTAAAAAAAAATCCCGCTTGTCGCCAGACCCTGTAAAGAGGACAGTAGGAGAATAGAATGAAGGGGTGGAGATCCAGTTAACATTAGAGGTGTCTTGACACTCCTCTCTTGAAAGAGTTCAAGTCATAGGCAGGTGGAAAAACAGACAAAGGAAGAGAGTTCCAGAGTTTACCAGTGTAAGGGATGAAAGAGTGAAGATACTGGTTAACTCTTGCATTAGGAAGATGGACAGAATAAGGATGAGAAGAAGTAGAAAGTCTTGTGCAGCGAGGCCGCGGGAGGGGGGGAGGCATGCAGTTAGCAAGTTCAGAAGAGCAGTCAGCATGAAAATAGCGGTAAAAGATAGATAAAGATGCAACATTGCGGCGGTGACTTAAAGAATCAAGAAAGTCAGTTAGAGGAGGAGAGTTGATGAGACGAAAAGCTTTAGACTCCACCCTGTTTAAAAGAGCTGTGTGAGTTGAGCCCCCCCAGACATGTGAGCCATACTCCATACATGGGCGGATAAGGCCCCTGTACAGAGCAAGCAGCTGAGAGGGAGAGAAAAATGGACGCAGACGCCATAGGACACCTAACTTCTTGGAAGCTGATTTAGCAAGAGTAGAGATATGAAATTGCCAGTTTAGATTTTTAGCAAAGGATAGACCGAGTGTGTTTAATGTGGTGGAGAGGGGAAGTTGAGTGTCATTGAAGAAGAGGGGATAGTTATCTGGAAGGTTATGTCGAGTAGATAGTTGTAGAAATTGAGTTTTTGAGGCATTGAACAAAACTAGGTTTGCTCTGCCCCAATCAGAAACAAGTGAAAGATCAGAAGTTAAGCGTCCTATAGCATCTCGCCTTGAGTCATTTAATTCTTGTTGGGTTGGGCGTCTGTTGTACGACGTTGAAAAATGCAAGGTGGTGTCATCAGCATAGGAGTGGATAGGGCATTGAGTCAGATTTAGGAGATCATTGATGAATAATAGAAAGAGAGTGGGTGATAGGACAGAACCCTGAGGAACACCACTGTTGATAGTTTTAGGAGAAGAACAATGACCGTCCACTACAGCAGCAATAGACCGGTCGGAAAGGAAACTAGAGACGAAAGGTACAGAGAGAAGGATAGAATCCGTAGGAGGGTAGTTTAGAAATTAAAGATTTATGCCAGACTCTATCGAAGGCTTTCGATATGTCAAGGCCGACAGCAAAGGTTTCACCGAAGTCCCTAAAAGAGGATGACCAAGATTCAGTTAGGAAAGCAAGAAGATCACCAGTAGATCGGCCTTTACGGAAACCATACTGGCAATCAGAGAGAAGGTTGTGAGCTGATAGATGCCTCATTATCTTCTTGTTAAGGACAGATTCAAAGGCTTTAGAAAGGCAGGAAATCAAAGCTATAGGGCGGTAGTTAGAAGGATTGGAGCGGTCACCCTTTTTAGGGACAGGTTGAATGTGAGCAAACTTCCAACAAGAAGGATAGGTAGAAGTAGAGAGACACAGACGAAAGAGTTTGACCAGGCAGTGAGCGAGTTCGGAAGCACAGTTTTTGAGAACAACAGGAGGGACTCCATCCGGACCGTAAGCCTTCCGAGAATCAAGGCCAGAGAGGGCCTGGAAAACGTCATAATAAAGAATTCTAATTTTAGGGATGAAGTAGTCAGAGGGTGGAGGAGTAGGAGGAATATGCCCAGTATCATCCAAAGTAGAGTTGGTAGCAAAGGTTTGAGCGAAGAGTTCAGCTTTAGAGAAAGAAGAGACAGCTGTGGGGCCATCTGGTTGAATTAAAGGAAGGAAAGATGAAGAAGTAAAATTGTTAGAGATATTATTGGCTAGATGCCAGGAATCACGAGAAGAGTTAGAGTTGGAAAGATTTTGACATTTTCTATTGATGAAAGAGTTTTTAGTAAGTTGGAGAATAGATTTGGCATGATTACGGGCAGAAATATATAGGGCATGAGTTTCAGCAGATGGATGGCTACGGTACCGTTTGTGAGCCGCCTCTCTATCATTGACAGCACGAGAACAATCAGAGTTAAACCAGGGCTTTTTAGCTTTATTATTAGAGAAAGTATGAGGAATGTATAGCTCCATGCCAGAGATAATCACCTCTGTTATGCGCTCGGCACACAGAGAAGGATCGCTGACATGGTAGCAATAATCATCCCAAGGAAAATCAGAATAGTACTGCCTCAGGTCTTCCCACTTAGCAGAGTTGAAATGCCAGAAGCACCTCTGCTTAGGCGGGTCCTGAGGCCGCACTGGAGTGATAAGACAGGTAACAGAAATAAGATTGTGATCGGAGGAGCCCAATGGAGAGGAAAGTTTAACAGAGTAAGCTGAAGGGTTGGAAGTTAGGAAAATATCAAGAATGTTGGGCGTGTCTCCAAGGCGGTCAGGGATACGGGTAGGGAACTGCACTAGCAGCTCAAGGTCATGAAGGATAGCAAAGTTGAAGGTTTGTTCACCAGGTTGGTCAGTGAAAGAAGATGAAAGCCAAAGCTGGTGGTGAACATTGAAATCCCCTAAAATGGAGATCTCAGCATAAGGAAAGTGAGATAGGATGTGCTCCACCTTGGAAGTCAAATAGTCAAAGAATTTTACATAGTCAGAGGAATTAGGTGAGAGATATACAGCACAGATTAATTTAGTTAGAGAGTGACATTGAAGTCTTAGCCAGATGGTAGAAAATTCTGAAGATTCAAGATTGTGGGCACGAGAGCAAGTAATGTCGTTACGCACATATGCGCAACAGCCAGCTTTGGATTGAAAATGAGGATAGAGAAAGTAGGAGGGAACAGAGAAGGGGCTGCTGTCAGTAGTCACAGACAACTGTGTTTCAGTTAGGAAGAGAAGATGAGGTTTAGTGGAGGAGAGATGGTGTTCCACAGATTGGAAATTAGATATAAGGCCACGAATGTTGCAGAAATCGAGAGTAAAAGTATTAGCGGAAGTGTCAAGACACCCGAGGTCGTCAGCAGAGGGGCAGTCCGACCTGGGGACATTTGTGGTCCCCTCCCCAGATGGGGACTCCGAGGCTGGGTGTGGTGAAGCCATTTTTAAATTGTGATTTGAAGAGAGTGTAAAAGTGTAAGGTGTAGTAATGTTATGTAGGTAGTAGAAGAAGTCGTCTTTAGAGGGCAGGCTGCAGCTGCTCTCTTGTGTAAAGGAGACACTAAGGGAACCGGGGATCCCGTACCGGCTTCTTCAACAAGTCAGAGAGGGGGCCGGTAAGCTCAGAGGCCTGAGGAATGAAAGCTTTATAAAATTATATCAAACCTAGGAAACTCCGGAATAACTTCTTGGTGGAAGGAGGAGTCATGGAGGTGATGGCAGTCAACTTGCCAACTTGTGGTTGAAGATGGTCGCGGGACAAAACAAATCCCAGGTAGTTGATGGACTCTGCTCCAAACCGGCACTTTTTAAGTTTGACAGTCAGACCGTTCTGTTGTAATCTATCTAAAACAGACTTGAGAGCAGAGATGTGAGTGGGCCAATCAGATGAATACACAAAAATATTATCAAAATAAAAAGAAACATTGGCCAATCCAGCAAGCACAATCCTCATTAAGCGAATATAAGTGGCACAGGCCGTAACAAGACCAAAAGGCATCCGAGTAAATTCCATCAGGCCCTTGTGAGTGGGAAACGCAGTGAAGCGTCGAGCTTTGGCAGAAAGTGGAACCTGGTAATATGCCTTACTCAAATCTAGCTCTGAGAAGAACTCAGCACCAACGAACTTATGCAGCTCTGTCTCAATACTGCAGGATGGTTCAGCATGGAAAATAGTAACTGAGTTGAGTAACCTGTAATCAATGGCCATCCGATACGTACCGTCGGACTTCCTGACCATGATAACCGGAGAGCAGTGTGGAGAGGTTGAAGGTTGGATGATTCCTTGACTCAATAGTTGCTCAACCTCTTCCTGGTAGTAGTGCTGGAGATGGATTGGCACCGGGTAGATCTTCGCTTGTATTCTCTCCGTTGTAGTGAGGGTGATGTCGTGCTCGACAGTCTTGGTGCAGCCAGGTTGATCCGAAAAAGTAGACTGGTATGTGAGAAACAGGTCTTCAACCTGAGCAGACTGGTTCCAAGTGAGAGCAGGACTAATGACAGGTTCTTCAGCATTAGTTGGACCATCAGGTGTTAAAGCAAGCTCAGGTAAATCATCAATACCCTCACTAAAATAGGATGACTTACCCTTTTCCTCGGGCTCGCTTAAAGGTGAAATCTCGTCGAGGACTTGTAGCTGGTTAACTTGGGCCCGCCGGTGGTACTTCTTGAGGATATTGGCGTGGTAAAGTTTAGGTCCTCTTGGCATCTCGATCAAGTAGTCCACCTTACCCCGTTTTTCCAAAACTTTGTGAGGGCCACTCCAAGCAACCAACAACTTGCTGGAGTCACTAGGCAGTAGTAATAATACCTCATCGCCTGGCTGGAATTGACGGTCTTGAGATCTTACGTCAAAGTAAGACTTATACCGGGCGATACTCACATCCGCGTGTTTGGCAGCAAGCTGGGCGCATTCGGTCAGTTTCTCCCGTAGCTCGATGACGTAACGGAAGGTTGATCTCTCATCTTCTGGGATCCTACGGTTTTCCCAAAGGTCACGGAGCACCGAGAGGGGACCCCGCACTGACCTGCCATAGAGGAGTTCAAATGGAGAGAATCCAGTCCGGTCGTTAGGGATCTCTCTGAGGGCAAACAAAGTAGGGATTAAATATCGATGCCACTCCTTGGGCTTATCAGAGCACAGCTTCCGAAGGGCAGACTTCAGGGTACCGTGCAGCCGCTCAACTCGCCCGTTTCCGCTGGGGTGGAAAGGCGTGGTGAAGATGGGTTTTACTCCCAGTAGTTTGTGTAGCTCTGCCATAAGCTGGGAAGTAAATTGAGTCCCACGGTCGGAAAGTATTTCCCTGGGGATTCCCACTCTGGCGAAGATGGTTAGCAGAGCTTCAGATACAGATATGGTGTCAATATCTTTAAGAGGCATGGCTTCTGGAAACCCAGTGGAGAAATCAATTAGAGTGACGATGTAACGGTGTCCTTCAGAAGATGGTGGAGACAAGGGACCTACCAAGTCAATGGCAACTCTGGAGAAGGGTTCAGTTACGACAGGTAACGGTTGAAGAGGTACTGGACGTACCCTACCCTTAGCCGACATACGTTGACACTTGTCGCAGGAACGGCAGTAATCCCGGATGTCTGCACACATCCCTGGCCAATAAAAGTCTTGCAAGACCTTCATCTGGGTCTTCCGGTGGGAGAAATGTCCAGCCAAAGGACCTTCGTGAGCAACACGTAGGATGACAGGACGGCAATCGCTGGGAACAACCAAGGATAAACCATTTACCTTTTGAAGGTGATCCGATGAGAGACATTTTCGGTACAGGAGGCCTTCCTCATGTATGAACTGGTATGTGGCACCATCCCGTGCTTTCTCAACTTCTTGAGTGGTAGCCTTTGACTGTAAACACGTCAAGGAAGGACAGGATTCCTGAAGTTGACGAAACTCATCAGGGGTTACAGTCAAAGGATGGAGCTTAGGCAGAACTAGAGGGTGGACCCGTTTAGATCGACCGGCTCTGGTCTCCACAGCACACACTTGAGTAGTTGAGGACTCAACTGGTGGTAGATGCTGACATCCAGAAGGGCGGTTGTCCTTTTCTTGAGAGGAGAGGGAAGTTCCGGGCGAAGGCGAGTCATCAGGAGGCAACAGAGGATCTTGTAGGGAAGAAACGTCAGTGGTGGCTTGGTCATGGTCACTATGGAGAAGATGGGTTGTCGTTACTGAGTAGAGAATCAGGACTATCAGGATCTTGTACTCCGGGAATATTCCCAACTAGAGCACTAGCAAATTTAATTGGGGCCCTTACAGCATCTGTCCAACCAGTGTAAAATGGGCACCGTAAGTAACACTTAACGACAGGAAATTCGTCGATGCGTCCCAAATAGTCAGCAACTTGTACTTTGGGGCAGAGTGATGGGTCAATGTCTGGCAAGGCTTCCTCAGAAATTACAACTCCAGAGCATCCAGTATCCCTAATTATAGAGGAAGACCATGACCCATTAATAGTCCCCGTAACTGAGAAGTTAGGCACTTTATGGTCCTCTAAACAAAATCCAACCTTATAGGGGGGCGTGGTAGTAGTTCCATCCTTGAATGCTCGAGGATTCCTGGGACAGCGTGGTCGTATATGTCCTGCTTCCCCACAATTGTGACAAGTCACGGTTGAGGGAGTCTGACTCCCAGGAGAAGGTAGAGGCTGGAGTGGAGTAGCAAGTCGAGGGGAGATTTTCTTAGCGTTGTTGTTGGAAGAGACCTTAGGATAGGCGTTGTGGGCGGATGCCCAGTCATCCGCTAGTTGTATTGCGTCCTTCAGCTTGGTAGGCCTTCTTTCCTTGATGAATAGGCGTATTTCTGCTGATAAGGAGGACAAAAATTGGTCAAAGATGATAAACTCCCTTAAATCAGCATAAACATTGGCCACAGAGGAAGACTCAACCCAAGAATCAAACATCCTCGATAACTGGGTAACAAACTGATGGTAGTTCTGTCCTACTCTAATCTTGTTTGACCTGAAATCCACCCGGTAGCCATCTGGAGTTTTACTGAAGCCTGTTAACAAGGCTTGCTTCAGTAACTCGTAATCCTCAGTGGTGGATGACGGAAGGGACGTGTAGAGTTCGGCAGCTTTACCAGTAAGGAGGCAACCCAGACGAACGGCAAAGGTATCTCTGGGTAAAACCAGCATCTCGGCCACACGCTCAAACCTAGTTAAATAGGTGGTAATGTCCTCTTCATCCTTGTATGGTGGTAGACTAGGTCTGGAAACAGGATCATGTGATGGTAGGACTGAGGGCTTACCTTTAGCTGCAATTTCTGCCAGCTTGATCTCTTTCTCACTCTCAGCTTGTCTTTCTTCTCTTTCCGCTTGTTTTTCCTCTCTTTCTCTTTCCTTCTCAGCTTGTCTTTGTCATTCTTCTCTCTCAGCTTGTCTTTCTTCCCTTTTGTTTTTCTGTTGTTCAAGGATCCACTGGCCAATTTCCTTGCCCTGCAGACCGAGGGTTTCACCCTGCTCCTTCAGTTCTTGAAAGGAAGACATGGAGAAGACCACACAGAGAACACAATACAAAAACAAAACAAAAATTAAACAACACCTCACGTGCAAAATCTGGCAAAATCAAGAGTTTGACGGCAATCAAAACACTCATAACATTACTCCCGGGCCTCAGGCAGCAACGGCGCGCAGCAGCGACTTAGATAACAACCCACAATCTGTAAAATGATAATAAATAATTGGTAGTTCTTATCCTGGCGAGGTCGCCAATATGTCAGGGCCGAGGTGACTACCAATTAATATTATCTTTTTATAGAGTTGTGGGGAAGAAAAATCATGGAGTATGATACCCCGAATATATTTACACACACACAAATAGCAAACAATAGGCTAGAAGCCAAAATAAATCACCAACGACGAACTGCTCGTAAACAATTACCAGAGCAGGGGTATGACACCCAAATAACTCCCTGTACAGCTGTTTTGAGGGTGAGATGCGTGACAGCAAAACTCGGCAACGTAGATTGCTCCTCAGACAGCAGGAAGGGTCGAATGGTGTAGGTACAGTTGAAGGGCACACTGGAAGGGAGCCCAAGTCTCCAGAAATGCCTTCGGAAATGTTGAGAACCAGCAGCAGGTGGTGAGGTGTTGTCAGGTGTGAGAGCTGAGGCGTTCTGTCCTTCTCCAAGCCGGTGGCGTGGAGCTTGGCTCGGTTAGACTACCCCCCTACCCCTGGACAAGGGGGTGGGGTAGTGGCGGGGAAGCCGGTGAACAAGCGCCGGCAGACGATAGTGGTAGTTCAACCACTAATTAGGGGAAGACGAGGCAGGTGCAGTTCCTCACATATATATATATATATATATATATATATATATATATATATATATATATATATTTATTTATTTATATATATAAATATATATATATATATATATATACAAATATATACATATATATATATATATATATATATATATATATATATATATATATATTATATAAATATATATATATATATATATATATATATATATATATATATTTATATATATATATATATATATATATATATATATATATATGAATATATATATATATATATATATATATATATATATATATACATATATATATGTATATATATATATATATATATATATATATATATATATATATATATGTATATATATATATATATAAATATATACAGTAAAACCTCGATATATCGAACGCACTCATAGCAAATTTCGGATATAACGAACGTCAATTCCTGGTCGAACCAAGTCGGATATAACGAACCAAAGTTCGTTATATCCGATGCGTGAGGTGAGCCGACCGAACTCTCAACTTTGTTTGAACATGAACGTGTCGACGCGCACGCCACTCTGTTCACAGTTTGCACAAACTCTGAAGTGTTGGTCGCGCTCGTGCTCTCGCCACTTACTACCTACTACCTACAGTACTACCTACTGTAACAACTCTGTATGAAGACGCCTTAACGAACGATTCCCCGTATATAGTGAACTCGTTCTGTATTTTTACCGAACTTCGGATATAACGAATTATCGGATATACCGTTAGACCCCCCGCCTAAATTGGTTCGTTATATCGAGGTTTTACTGTATGTATATATATATATATATATATATATATATATATATATATATATATATATATATATATATATTAATATATATATATATATATATATATATATATATATATATATATATATAAATATATATATATATATATATATATATATATATATATAAATATATATATACCTCCTACTTTCTCTATCCTCATTTTCAATCCAAAGCTGGCTGTTGCGCATATGTGCGTAACGACATTACATGCTCTCGTGCCCATAGTCTTGAATCTTCAGAATTTTCTACCATCTGGCTAAGACTTCAATGTCACTCTCTAATTAAATTCATCTGTGCTGTATATCTCTCACCTAATTCCTCTGACTGTGTAAAGTTTTTTGACTATTTGACTACTAAAGTGGAGCACATCCTATCATACTTTCCTTATGCTGAGATCTCCA
>JAPQNM010000026.1:3974347-3981847 GCA_029783475.1 Metacarcinus magister
GCTGTTTTCTTTCTTGTATTGTTCTGTCACATTGTGTGTTTGGTTACAGCTGTGTACAAAAGATTTTGTTTAGTAAGGAAACACTGCCGTATCTCATTTTTCCAAGGTGTTTCGCGCTACTATTTTATAACATAATATAAGCTCAGTTCTTACTAATCTTCCTTTGATAGAAAATAGGTTGAATTGGATAGCCTTTCTGGGATGTACAAAATCTTTGATTTCCTTAGTCTTTACTGGGTAGTGTCATATATCAATAACATTAAAACCCATTTTTCATGCACCATAATAATGCAAATAATTCTTCAACAATAGTATTAGAACAATGCAACTGGTATGTAAAGACGATACTAATAGCTTAGTTAGCAGTATTTGAAGACGATACACTGTATTTATCATAGCTTAGTTTCCGTTATGTTATTAATTAAATTTTAGTTATTGGTATTTGAAGATCATAGCTTAATTACCGGTTTCTGAAAACGTTATGTTAACTAAAGTTTAGTTACTAGTAATTGCAGATGATATATTACTTGCATTGTTTGGTTAAGGAATGAAGAGCTATTTAAAAAATATGAATTTTCTTTTACAAACCTCTTTTCACTTTCATTAATAAGTCATACTACACTGTGGCTCTGCTCCTCTATTTTCATGATTACAATATTAAAAAAAAGAATGATAGAACACTTCGTTTTATTTCAAAATTTTTATGAACGCAGTACATCCGTCAGGTTGAATATCCCGCACGATGATGTCATCATGCGCCAACAGTTGAACAATATAATACCACAATTTAAAGACGATACATTAATTATAGGCTATTGTTATCATCTGAAGATATATAGATTATAACCTATTACCAGTATTTTCATTATATAAGGATATATTAATTATGACATTATTATTATCATTATATAGTGATATATTAATTATAACATTATTATCTTCATTATCTAAAGATATATTATTCATAACATTTTACTGGTTTTTGAAGATATATTCATTATTGCCTACTACCGACCGTTATGTGAAGACTATGATTAATGATTATATCTTATTACGTTGAATAGCCTATTACCAATATCTAAAAAACATTCTGTCCGATGACGTCATCGGGAAATTCCAATGTCACCTACAGGTGACACTTTTCCAAATGCCTTTATAATCGCCAATTATTAAAGTTTACCATTGAAATTCATTTTCTATGATGTGTAGCCTATCCCTTTTCTATATTTCGGGTCTATGAAGCCTTGTTTTGTTTACTTTTGTTGTGGCAGCTGTGGAAAGAGCACGTAGTGCAGTCTTTTCTCATTGTTCTTTAGTTGTGCGTACATTATGACTTCCTGCAAAATTAAGAGGTAAGAGAAAGAATTTGTTTCTGTGTTGCTTAACTGGGAAATACATACTGAAAAGACTAGTGATTGCAAAAGTACAGTGAGGATTTGGTAATATGGAGAAATCTCAGTGAAAATACCGATTGCCACCTGAAGGTGACGTTGGGCAGTAGGATACCTTTGTCTTTCTCTATTGAGTGCAAACTGTGTTGTCTGATTTTAGTTTGACTCTTCATGAGATTGCTACGATGCTTGAGGTTCCTAATGATGGTGATGAGGCTCCAGTTGATGGTGATGATGAGCAAGGTGATATCAGGAGTAATGAAATACAAGAGATAATTGCACTTCCTCCAACTGATGGTCAGGAAACTGATGAAGACTCTGATGAAGAAGATGAGGGGAATCTGAATCACTTTACTTCTGCTCAGCTTCTGACTGAATGTGAAGTGCTTGTAAATGAAAGAAATACGGCTGGTACTGAAGTGAATGTGAATCATTCAAAAAGGAATAAGAAGTGTAACAAAATAAAAGGCAAAAAAAGAAATTGGAGTGCTAATGCAAACATTTTTAGCCATTCTGTGAAAGAAATTGATATGTCTGAGTCAGTCATGGATTATGGAGAATTTGACACACCAATCAAATGTTTTGAGTCTGTTTATAACTGATATTATAAGTCTTCTTGTAAATATGTCCAACAAATATGCTGTGCAGAAAAATCATGAACTAAATGTGACTGAGGAAGAAATGCAGGTGTACATTTCTGCTCTGTACAGATTTTCTATAATCATAATTCTTGATGAAGAATGTTTAAACAATTCATACTTTTTTTGTTGTTCTATTATGCTCGATATTTAATTACATCAAAAATACATAGTTTTATGCATGTATAAATTTTACACATAAAATTGAATTTCTTTTGTTTGAATTTCTCTGTGAGCGAAAAACTCGATGTCAAATTGTTTCGACAAGTCTTAAATATATATGATGATTGATGATAGTTTTTTCAATAACTAGATTTAATTATCAATAGTATTTAATTTTTAGTTCATTTACAGTAACAATTCGCGAAAATAGTGACATTCCTGTAAAATTATAAAAATATTTCATTCCACTTGTTATGGTTGCCATAATCTGATTTTTGAACGAAAATATCCGTAAGAGACGATACCACTTATTTGGACGACCGTATATATATATATATATATATATATATATATATATATATATATATATATATATATATATATATATATATATATATGTGTATATATTGTCATAATGGGCGATATATTATTTAGTGTTGTTCATTTGTCTTCTATGTCAGCGGCGAGAGTCTGTGTGGCGCGCGAGTCCCTTATGTTTCCCCCCGCAGCTGCCTGTCTCCCCCCGCCCTTCCACGATAACTTCTTTATTACATTCTTTTTTACATATTGAGAAGCCCACTACTGTTTATTTCCGCCTTCTAGACAGGAGGGGATGTTGTTTTGACGAAATTATTGTTTGTATAACATGTCACTTGGCATCTGTCAGGCGGCTCCGACCAGGGGGGTTGTGTAACGGTCGCTTGGGCAGGCAGACACACTTAGAGGCTCGAGCTTAGTAGACGTGCGAAGGGGGAGTGGACAGATTTCTTTATTTCATCTGTGGTTTATTTGCTCTCTCCAGTGGCTCGCCTTTCTCTCGAGTTATAAGGTTGTTAGGTAGTGTAGGAGGAGGTGCTGACATGAGAGGAATGGTTAGGGATCTCAATTAACGTAAAATTACATATGCCTTTGTTTGCTTGGAGTTCTAGCTACATTCCTCTCGCACTCCTAATATCCCCATAAGGATATTCTATAAGCTAGGGACTTAGTACACTCCTCGTTTAGTTTTGCCTCCACAAATACTCGTACCGTCGGCAGGGCCTCATGGTTCGGAGGCACAACGTTGTTTCTGCCCGTCTGCGTCTGGGCTACCGGCCACCGTGGGAGATTGCCGGGGTGGAAGGCGAGCCTTCCTTCACGGAGTGTCGGCTGTGCGCCGCGCCTCGAGCCAACACTCTACGACACTACTGCCTGATCTACCCCACTGTCAGTCACCTGCTGCCCCAAGGCCAACCACTGGATGCAGTTTGTAAACATCTACTACAACACGATGTTTTGGAGGAACTATTGTTACGCCACCCTCGTTTTGGTGGGTTTAGATAGCCTAACGAGCCCTGCGTGGCATATGCCTTTTTTGTATGGTCCTGTGTTTGTCTGTGCGTGTGTGTGTGTGTGTGTGTGTGTGTGTGTGTGTGTGGTCTTTAATGTATTGTAGATCCTATAATTATGTCCTGCTACAATGTAAACCTTTTGTCTGGCGCACTAGCGCAATAAATTTATCAAATCAAATCAAACCTCGTTTAGTGTCTCCGAGGAAGTATTGTCTCGTCTTGTGGTAAGAGAACTCGGGGTTCTGCCTCTCCCCCGGTGTGACTTAGGGGAGAGGACTTTTGTATGCTATTGTGAGAGCATTGTAGATGCTGGTACTATTATTATTGTTCGTATTATGGTACTATTGTAACATGCTACTCTGAGGAGGCAGTTTACATCCTCTCTATCACTTGTGTATTAGAGTTCAGTGAGAGTACATTCTTTTCTCCCTCCTCTCCACGATTCAAATTGGGACGTGGTTAGGTCGTCTGGGGAGACTTAAGAGCTCTCATTGAATTCAGGGAGTTTATATTCCTGGGCTGGACAGTGGGTGGATGCCTACGCTAAGGATATAACCCCGTCCTAGGTTACTCACATGTGTTAGGGACGGTAATCTCGAGAACGTACGTACTTATCCTTCCCAGCTAGCATATCTGAGCTTGGGTGTGTTAACTGTTGCGCAACGGCCAGTTTGTGGACGTGCGTGTATGTGTGTATTTGCTCTGTGTAATGACGGAGTGGCGACCTCTGTGTGAAGCCTAGTCGTTAGGCTTTGTGGCCCTGAACACCTTGAGGGGGTGTTATCTTGGTGTTTCACCGAAGCGTGAGGGATTGTGGTACGTGGGCGACCCAGAGCGGCGCAGCACGGTTAATACCTAGTGGCTTGAGACCCTAGGGGGGTAGTACCGGGAGGGTGTGTATAGCCACGGTACTATCAACGGCGTGAGTGGAGCCGTGGTGGGTTATGTGAGGCTGCTTACAGCTTGGGTGTATGAGTTGCGACAGAGACTGAGAATCTCCCGTCGTAACATAAATTGGCCACCTCGCCAGGATAATTGGGAGTTTAGGTGTAAGTTCGAGAGAGACGGTTCAGTGTGAGTGGGGGCATTCTGAAGTGTATTTTATTGCTGTTTAACCCCCTGAGTATATTACACAGTGAATCATAATGGGGGACGAAGGAAATAGCGTTGGAGGCTCAAGGCCAGCGTCCCATGTATCTGTCGGTAGTGGCAGTGTGGACTTGACACAGTATGGTGTCGGAGTAGATAGTCCAGTGGAGGGCTCACAAGCTCGTGTGAGTCCTGTCCCTAGTTTTTTCTGGTTTCTCCCAGACAGGAGGATGGTCTGAGGAGATGAGATTCCAGCTCGAACTGAACAAAATGGAGCTGGAGGCCAAGAGACTTGAGGCCGAGGAGAGGGCGAAAGAGAGGAAATACGAGTTAGAGAAGGCTCGTTTGGGACTTAATTCTCCTCAGGGATCAGTGAGAGGAGGAGAAGGAGGGAGAGAGGACTCAGTTGAGAGTCAAATGGTGAGAAGCATGAAGCTCATCCCTGAGTTTGATGAGGAGAAGGTGAATTAGTGGTTCAAGAGGTTCGAGAAAAAGGCCTCTGAGTTAGCGTGGCCGCAGGAGAGATGGGTAGGCCTGGTGGCAAATGTACTGAGAGGGAAGGCCTTGGAGGTGTATGATAAAATGTCAGTTGAGGACTTGAAGGACTATAACGAGTTCAAATCTGACCTCCTCCGGGCTTACGAACTCAGGCCGGAGGCGTACAGGCTCCAGTTCCGTGGGGCCAAGAAGAGGCCTACTGAGTCCTACCTCGAGTGTGCGAGACACCTTGAGGGGGCTTTCGAGAAGTGGATAGGGAGTGAGCAGGCCACATCTCTCCGTGAGCTGAAGGAGCTCATGGTGATGGAGCAATTTAATAATATTGAAGAGAAGGGGATAGTGCTGCTGTTGAGGGAGAAGCGGTTTAAGAGTTTAAAGGAGGCAGCGACGTGGGCTGACGACCATGTGTTAGCCCACTGTCAAGTCCCTCAGCCGGGAGGAGGAGGAGTGAGGATGCAGGAGAGAGGACCGGCAGTAGTAGGTAATGGTGGTGGTGGAGGACATACTCCCCCTGGTAAGTCCCGTTACAGCATTGCGGCTGGTGACAAGCCTAAGCATGGTAGCCCGGGTCATAGTAGACCACCGTTTGATCCGCGGTAGAAGTCTCAGGGTGCTGGTGTGAGCAGCACTCCGAAGACGCCCGGGAGGAGTGTGATGTGTTACTACTGTGGGGCGGCGGGGCACGTTAAGTACAACTGTCCAAAGCTAGCGCCCCCACCTGCTACTCTTAAACCTCCCCCTCAGAAGCCTGTTGCTCTCCTTGTGTGGCCTGATGAGGAGAGGAATGAAAAAGTGTCATTGGCAAGCCAGTCGGTCCGTGAGGAGGTGAAACAGACTCCCTCGGGTGTGAATGCCACCACCCCCTCTGTGGTAGTTAGTTTAGAGTTAGAGTGATGCCGCCCTTTCCTGTGTAAAGGGATGATGGAGATTGAAGGAAAGAGATACCTGGTCACAGTACTGCGTGACACGGCAGCCCAGCAGTCGTTATGTAAGAACATGACTGGTAGGGAGGTGGTGGGGCGGATGGTTATGTGCCGCGGGATAAATGCGGTGGACAGGTTTGCTACGACCCGTGTGAAGTTGACATGCCCCCTTGTGACCACTAAGGCATTGGTAGCAGTTGCTGATGACTTGCCAGTGCCTGGTGTTGACTTCCTGCTGGGGAACGACTTGGCAGGAGGTAGAGTGTGGGAGCAGGAACCGCAACTCGTGACGGCTGAGGCATCTGGCGTAGTGGGCGCCGTGACCCGTTCGATGGCAAGGCGGGAGAAACCCCCTGCACAGGAGAAGTGCAGAGGGGGTGACGCAGCAAGAGGGGTAGTGTGCCCTGAGGCCTGTTCCCCTGCTAGCGGTGTTCTGGGTGAGCCAGGAGTGGACTCACCAGGAAGTCATAGTACAGGTGCCGACAGCCACGAGGCTTCTCCACCACACGTTGCACTGGACTTGGTAGGGGATGCTGCTGAGGGTGAGGAGGGAGTGTTTGGCTTGGACAGCCTTTTTGATGGATCACCTCACCTTGCAGAGCTTCCCGGAGGTGGCACTCAGGCGCAGTTGCCACCTAGTGCTGAGGCTGAGGGTGTTAAGGTTCACCCTGTTCCTCAGCTTGGGTTCTCGAGTCCGTTGGGAGTCGCTGCCGGGGGCAGGGGACTTCATGACTCTGCAGGGGAGACGGGAGTTCTCTGCCCTGCGGAGTGTTTCGGAGGAAGGGAGCGCGCTGCTCCCTTGCCAGGTGTGGACTCGAGGGGTGTGGTCCAGTCCCAAGGGTCACCCGCGTCAGCCGAGGAGTTGACGCCCAAGGCAGTATCTCAGGAGGAGAGAGTTCCTCCCAGGGAGCCTGCGGGCTCAGTAGTGCAGAGACGGTGCCGTAGGAGGGCAGAGGTGTCAGCCCTGCCAGTGCCGCCAGACCCTGTAGTTCAGAGGGACCTGTAGGAGCTCAAGCCCCTTGAGCTGGTGGAGGAGCAGCAAGGGGATGGTGAGCTGGCGCCGTGCTTTGCGAAGGTGGGTGAGGGCAGCGAGGTGGCAGGAGGCCAGGAAGAGTTTATCCTTCTCCGCCAGGTCTTGTATAGACGCTGGACTGAGGACGACGGAGGCGAGTTGCTCCAGGTCGTAGTGCCCTCCAGGTTTAGGGAGGCATTGGTGCTGCTGGCACACGAGGGCCCGATGGCGGGGCACCTCGGTGTGAAGAAAACCGCCGAGAGGTTGCGACGGAACTTTTGGTGGCCGAGTATGGCTAGCAGCGTGGCGGCTACGGTGAAGTGCTGTCACGTCTGTCAGGTGGTTGGCAAGCCTAACTAAGTGCCGCCAGTAGCACCCCTTCATCCTATCCCCGCTGTCGCTCCTCTCTTCACCCGGGTAATGATTGATATAGTGGGCCCACTGCCTCCCACTAGT
>JAPQNM010000026.1:3991942-4006942 GCA_029783475.1 Metacarcinus magister
TCCTACAACACCATGATCACTCAGTTCGTGTAGAAGCTTTTCGTTTGAGTAGCGCATGACGTCACGAGAAAAGATGAACCCCTTACACTGGTTGAGAGTACACGCCACCTGCGTTCCAGGGACAGAGGAGATCGCTCTGAGGCGAGCACTCTCTTCCAGGGACGACACCTCCACTAGGAGACTACCATCCCTTTGGGAGGAGACCTTAGGCTTGCGTCCACAAACTTTAATGAGTGTTCGATGTACGTCAAATATGTCAAGATCCATAACCGACACACCATCAAGAGACTTGATAACAAGGAACTGTTCGTAATATGCCGGCTCGAAAGTACCTGGTAGAGTCTGAATGAGAGGGCCTGAAAAGCCCTTCTGTGCGTTAACGCGTCTTTGTTTTCTAGGCTTATAATTAATTATTTCTCGGTTCGAATCTGTAGAATTCGAAGCGGAGGGGACAGTGGTCCCAGTTGCACCACCCGTGGCCCGGAAAGGCTCAAGGGTGGCGATAAGGGAAGATCGAGAAGAAGAAGCCGGGGACGAGCGGACGTCGGGGAGAGAGCTTGGTCGCGAGAGTGGTGGTGAAGATGCCATAAAATATTAAGAAAACATTCGCTTCCTCACCTCCCCACCCACCACGGAGCCCAACAAGGGAGGGATGTATGTTGAGGCACGACGGCTCCCAACAGCCCTAGGGGTAGTGGGGGAAGTATACGCAGTCACTGCCTGAAGTGAGGTGGCAGCCGCAGGACCGTTGCGGTGCCCACCAGACAGCAGCCGCTTGACCCTAGCCAACGCATGACCAGCCGATTGATCCAGCGGGGCCACACTGGACCACCTGTCTTACCCCAACTCCCCCACCATAGAAGTGTGTTGTCCACCGCAGGGAGCTACCTCCTGCCCCGCGGTGGACTCAACTCCCAGATGAGGGAGCGCGGGGAGTATACAGGACGCCACGCACGGCAAACACGCTGGGAGGCTTAGTCCTGCCCTAGATGTAGACGGGTAAGGACGAACAACATCACCGGTAGGCCCCCTCTACCAGTGATGAAGGGGAGTGCTTGGTCCACGAGGCCGACGGACACCAACCCTACAGAGACGGACAGGGCCCCGCAAGAGACCACGCTTCAAGCCCCGCCACCACATCAAGGTGACTCCCCACGGGGGGGGGGCATATTCCTGAAGTCTGGAACGCTACGTCCGCGGACGAAATTAGAGCCAATCACAGCAACTGCTCAGCCGAGGCAAGTATTGCCAACGTTGAGAACAGATTACAGACGGCGAGCCTTGCACTCTTACTTATCCTTATACTTGATAATTGTGTGTTATAGTTGTTATAACATAACATAACATTGATGTTGTGTTATGTTAGGATATGTTATATTATGGTAGTGTGTTATGGTAGGTAATCTGGTTACAACACTTGCTGTTCTCATTTTATTCGGTGCCAATACTTAAGTTGTATAGACGCACTAAAACATTGGTATTCACTACCATAACACACAATTATCAAATATAGAGCTCTCTCTCTCTCTTTCTTATTTAAATTTAATATATTGGTGACAGTCATGTACTAAAATCCTGGTTGGGACACCAAGGACTATCTATAGAGCTCCTGCAGTGACGTCACGACCTTGAGCCAGGATGTCAACAACCGCCATGTATGTAGGCTAGTTACTGTCATAGTGAATATTTATTTGCATTACATTTGTGTATATAGACACTGTCATAGTGAATAGTTATTTGCATTACGGTTGTATATATATATATATATATATATATATATATATATATATATATATATATATATATATATATATATATATATACTGTCATAGTGAATAGTTGTTTGCATTACAGTCGTGTATATAGACACTGTAAAGACTCCATACTATACTATTGGGATCGTGGGTATAGCCTTTGTATCGGCACCCTTGCAAACCTCGCCGAGGCAGGTGCCAGGTCACCACCACAGGAGGCAGGTCACAACCCCTGGCAAATATATGGTACCCATTCACTGCTGGGTGGACAGGGGCATGGGTGTAAGGAGACCGCCCAACGTTTTCCACTCCGCCCGGGAAATGGTTATTTGCATTACAGTTGTAGAGTTTTTGCTGGAGTGTTCACACAAGGATAAACAGGTGCAATATGGACGTTGTGGTGATTTATTTTGGAGTACAGTCACACATACGTACACAGGGTGGCGGAAGCGGCCGTGTTGTCTGTGCGTCTGTATGCGAGCGTGGCTGTGCCTCTACTAACTTCTACCCACCTTGACCGAGTCCGGGAGGAGTTCTACGGTGGGTCATGGGATTAGCCAGGTGTCAGGTGAGGTGAGGTTAATCTCGACCTCAGCCGCGGTCTCGAGGGAAGTAATTATAGGCTCAGGCTCTGGGTATGTCGTCAGGTCACAACGGCTATGTGTGTGTGTGTGTGTGTGTGTGTGTGTGTGTGTGTGTGTGCACGACACAGTCGTATATATAGACACTGTCATAGTGAATAGTTATTTGCATTACAGTGGTGTATATAGACACTGTCATAGTGAATAGATTTTTTGCATTATGGTCGTGTATATAGACACTTCCGATTTGCGACGGGAACAACTTTCAAATTCATTTAAATCACATCAAAATCTTCGCAAAACGTCTTTAACGTCTAAACGAAGTTTTGTTGTGTTGGTTGGGTTAGGTTAAATTAGGGTATAGATTAGGAAGTCGACCCAGTCTGTTTTTTGGACAAAGAAGTTTTTTCTGATAAATTTTGATGTGTTTTTAATTAATCTGATGTTTGTTTGTTATACCATACATTTTTTTTCCCAAGATAAAAATTGCCACAAAAAAGTCAGATTTATTCATAGCCATCAAAATCACTAATAGAAAAATGTATTTAAGTAATCCTAAGCAAACCTAATTAAACCTAACCTAACCTTAGCAAACCTAATTAAACCTAACCTAACCTTAGCAAACTTAATTAACTCTAACCTAACCTAAACAAACCAAATTAAACCTAATCTAACCTATTGGATCGTCTTACGAATCCTTACCTAGTTTAGATTTGGTTTGGTTACGTTAGGTTAAGTTAGGTTTAATTAGGTTTGCTTAGATTAGGTTAGGTTTAGATAGGTTTAAATTAAGTCTATATACACGACCATAATGAAAATAACTATTCACTATGGCAGTGTTTATATACACGACTGTAATGCAAATAACTATTTACTATGACAGTGTCTATATACACGACCGTAATGCAAATAACTATTTTATAGGACAGTGTCTATTTACACGTCCATAATGCAAATAAAAATTCACTATGACAGTGTCTATATACACGACTGTAATGCAAATAAATATTCACTATGAGTGTCTATATACACGACTATAATGCAAATAACTAGTCACTATGACAGTGTCTATATAAACGACTGTAATGCAAATAACTATTCCCGGGCGGAGTGGAAAACGTTGGGCGGTTTTCCTTACACCCATGCCCCTGTCCAGTCAGCAGTGAAAGGGTACCGGATATTAGCCAGGGGTTATGACCTGTCTTCTCGGATGGTGACCTGGAACCTGCCTCGGTGAGGTGTGCAAGGGTGCCGATAGTCCGATATAAAGGCTATACCCACGATTCCAACAGTATAGTATGGGATCAGTACAGTCTATATACACGACTGTAATGCAAATAACTATTCTATATGACAGTATCTATATACACGGCCGTAATGCGAATAACTATTCACTATGACAGTGTCTATATACACGACTGTAATGCAAATAAATATTTACTATGACAGTGACTAGCCTACAAACATGGCGGTTGTTTACATTCTGGCTCTGAGTGTGACATCAGGTGCAGGAGCTCTATAGGGAAAAATAAGTGTGCAAGGTTTGCCGTCTGTAATCTGTTGTCAACGTTGGCAATACTTGCTTCGGCTCAGCTCGCGCTGTGATTGGCTCTAATTTCGTCCGCGGACGTAGCGTTCCAGACTTCAGGAATATGCACCCGGTAAAATGAACTGGGCTACATTTTTGGTCACAGAGAGTATGTCGGTTGGGTCACATTTTTTGCCACAAGGAGCTTTTCTTGATTCGCATCTAGTGGCGAATAAGTGAACAACTATTTCTTGTTATTAATAAACAACCATACGTTCATAGACTATAATGCTATAGACGGGCCCTGTATCTTATTCTTCAGATAATAGATAAAAGACGATGACACGGGGGTCATACACAGTCTGCCATTCCAGAAAATATTGGTTTCTAGGGAGTGATTTCTTAGATCATATGTGTATTTGGCGAAATATCTTTGCTCGTTTCATTGATAATTCTTAAGGAGAGGTCCTCAGGACGTTGATGCCAGGCGTAAGATGTTGTCTTATATTTGATTATAATTATTGAGGATTTCATAATATTTAGTAATTTCTTCAATTTAAAGAATATCTTATAAGAAACAGTGATGGATACTTTAATGCTACTTTTTTTTGTCATTTAGTACTTGATGAGACGAAAAACCCTGTTTAGCAAAGCTGTGTGGGTTGAATCCCCGAGACATGAGAACCATACTCCATACATAGACGGATAAAGCCACTGTACAGAGCAAACAGCTGGGAGGGAGAGAAACATGAACGCAGACACCATAGGACACCTAACTTCTTAAAAGCTGATTTAGCAGGAGTGTATATTATATATATATATATATATATATATATACATATATATATATATATATATATATATATATATATATTGTCAGGGCCGAGGTGACTACCAATTAATATTATATTTTTATAGAGTTGTGGGGAAGAAAAATCATGGAGTATGATACCCCGAATATATTTACACACACACAAATAGCAAATCATAGGCTAGAAGCCAAAATAAATCACCAACGACGAACTGCTCGTAAACAATTACCAGAGCAGGGGTATGACACCCAAATAACTCCCTGTACAGCTGTTTTGAGGGTGAGATGCGTGACAGATAAACTCGGCAACGTAGATTGCTCCTCAGACAGCAGGGAGGGTCGAATGGTGTAGGTACAGTTGAAGGGCACACTGGAAGGGAGCCCAAGTCTCCAGAAATGCCTTCGGAATGTTGAGAAACCAGCAGCAGGTGGTGAGGTGTTGTCAGTTGTGAGAGCTGAGGCGTTCTGTCCTTCTCCAAGCCGGTGGCGTGGAGCTTGGCTCGGTTAGACTACCCCCATACCCCTGGACAAGGGGGTGGGGTAGTGGCGGGGAAAGGTGGTGAACAAGCGCCGGCAGACGAGAGTGGTAGTTCAACCACTAATTAGGGGAAGACGAGGCAGGTGCAGTTCCTCACACATGCCCCCACTAAAACATCTGCTGCACAGCTGATGTCGAAGAACTGCAGCTGACCAGGAGACATAAACAAACTTATAATACTTGAGTGCAGGAAACAAAACTTGTAAAAGACTGGAGTGCAGGAAAACAAAATAAAGAAAAGCTATTGTCGGCTGAGAAGGTCGGCTCCAATGTTGTCCGTCCCGGCAACATGAACAACCCTAAATTTATAGGGTTGAAGACCTAAAGCCCATCGTAGAACTCTGTCATTTTTACCTTTGAATTTCTGAAGGTATATTAGAGGCTTGTGGTCTACTTCAAGGATAAATTCCTTACCTCGAAGATAGAAGTCAAACCTATGAATGCCGAATACGATGGTAGAGTATCGTCGTTCCCGATCAAGTAGTTTCCGGCTGGCGTAAGAGATGGGATGTGGACGATCATCATGGTACTGTAGGAGTACAGCACCTAATCCATAGTTTGAAGCATCGGTACGTAGGACGAAGGTCTGGCTGGGGTCCGGAAGACGCAGAATAGGTCCCGAAGTCAAGGCTTGCTTCAGCAGCTTGAACCGTTCAAGCAGATCTTCAGTCCACTGGAGGGGATCCCGTACCGGCTTCTTCAACAAGTCAGAGAGGGGGCCGGTAAGCTCAGAAACCTGAGGAATGAAAGCTTTATAAAATGATATCAAACCTAGGAAACTCCTGAGTAACTTCTTGGTGGTAGGAGGAGTCATGGAGGTGATGGCAGTCAACTTGCCAACTTGTGGTTAAGATGGTCGCGGGACAAAACAAATCCCAGATAGTTGATGGACTCTGCTCCAAACCGGCACTTTTTAAGTTTGACAGTCAGACCGTTTTGTTGTAGTCTATCTAAAACAGACTTGAGGGCAGAGATGTGATTGGGCCAATCAGATGAATACACAAAAATATTATCAAAATAAAAAGAAACATTGGCCAAGCCAGCAAGCACAATCCTCATTAAGCGAATATAAGTGGCACAGGCCGTAACAAGACCAAAAGGCATCCGAGTAAATTCCATCAGGCCCTTGTGAGTGGGAAACGCAGTGAAGCGTCGAGCTTTGGCAGAAAGTGGAACCTGGTAATATGCCTTACTCAAATCTAGCTCTGAGAAGAACTCAGCACCAACGAACATATGCAGCTCTGTCTCAATACTGCAGGATGGTTCAGCATGGAAAATAGTAATTGAGTTGAGTAACCTGTAATCAATTGCCATCCGATACGTACCGTCGGACTTCCTGACCATGATAACCGGAGAGCAGTGTGGAGAGGTTGAAGGTTGGATGATTCCTTGACTCAACAGTTGCTCAACCTCTTCCTGGTAGTAGTGCTGGAGATGGATTGGCACCGGGTAGATCTTCGCTTGTATTCTCTCCGTTGTAGTGAGGGTGATGTCGTGCTCGACAGTCTTGGTGCAGCCAGGTTGATCCGAAAAAGTAGACTGGTATGTGAGAAACAGGTCTTCAACCTGAGCAGACTGGTTCCAAGTGAGAGCATGATTAATGACAGGTTCTTCATCATTAGTTGGACTATCAGGTGTTAAAGAAAGCTCAGGTAAATCATCAATACCCTCATTCAAATAGGATGACTTACTCTTTTCCTCGGGCTCGCTTAAAGGTGAAATTTCGTCGAGGACTTGTAGCTGGTTAACTTGGGCCCGCCGGTGGTACTTCTTGAGGATATTGGCGTGGTAAAGTTTAGGTCCTCTTGGCATCTCGATCAAGTAGTCCACCTTACCCCATTTTTCCAAAACTTTGTGAGGGCCACTCCAAGCAACCAACAACTTTCTGGAGTCACTAGGCAGTAGTAACAATACCTCATCGCCTGGCTGGAATTGACGGTCTTGAGATCTTACGTCAAAGTAAGACTTATACCGGGCGATACTCACATCCGCGTGTTTGACAGCAAGCTGGGCGCATTCGGTCAGTTTCTCCCGTAGCTCGATGACGTAACGGAAGGTTGATCTCTCATCTTCTGGGATCCTACGGTTTTCCCAAAGGTCACGGAGCACCGAGAGGGGACCCCGCACTGACCTGCCATAGAGGAGTTCAAATGGAGAGAATCCAGTCCGGTCGTTAGGGATCTCTCTGAGGGCAAACAAAGTAGGGATCAAATATCGATGCCACTCCTTGGGCTTATCAGAGCACAGCTTCCGAAGGGCAGACTTCAGGGTACCGTGCAGCCGCTCAACTCGCCCGTTTCCGCTGGGGTGGAAAGGCGTGGTGAAGATGGGTTTTACTCCCAGTAGTTTGTGTAGCTCTGCCATAAGCTGGGAAGTAAATTGAGTCCCACGGTCGGAAAGTATTTCCCTGGGGATTCCCACTTTGGCGAAGATGGTTAGCAGAGCTTCAGATACAGATATGGTGTCAATATCTTTAAGAGGCATGGCTTCTGGAAACCCAGTGGAGAAATCAATTAGAGTGACAATGTAACGGTGTCCTTCAGAAGATGGTGGAGACAAGGGACCTACCAAGTCAATGGCAACTCTGGAGAAGGGTTCAGTTACGACAGGTAACGGTTGAAGAGGTACTGGACGTACCCTACCCTTAGCCGACATACGTTGACACTTGTCGCAGGAACGGCAATGTAGAGGCTGGAGTGGAGTAGCAAGTAGAGGGGAGATTTTCTTAGCGTTGTTGTTGGAAGAGACCTTAGGATAGGCGTTGTGGGCGGATGCCCACCCATCCGCTAGTTGTATTGCGTCCTTCAGCTTGGTAGGCCTTCTTTCCTTGATGAATAGGCGTATTTCTGCTGATAAGGAGGACAAAAATTGGTCAAAGATGATAAACTCCCTTAAATCAGCATAAACATTGGCCACAGAGGAAGACTCAACCCAAGAATCAAACATCCTCGATAACTGGGTAACAAACTGATGGTAGTTCTGTCCTACTCTAATCTTGTTTGACCTGAAATCCACTCGGTAGCCATCTGGAGTTTTACTGAAGCCTGTTAACAAGGCTTGCTTCAGTAACTCGTAATCCTCAGTGGTGGATGACGGAAGGGACGTGTAGAGTTCGGCAGCTTTACGAGTAAGGAGGCAACCCAGACGAACGGCAAAGGTATCTCTGGGTAAAACCAGCATCTCGACCACACGCTCAAACCTAGTTAAATAGGTGGCAATGTCCTCTTCATCTTTGTATGGTGGTAGACTAGGTCTGGAAACAGGATCATGTGATGGTAGGACTGAGGGCTTACCTTTAGCTGCAATTTCTGCCAGCTTGATCTCTTTCTCCTCTTTCCTTCTCAGCTTGTCTTTCTTCTCTTTCCGCTTGTCTTTTTTCTCTTTCCTTCTCAGCTTGTCTTTGTCTTTCTTCTCTCTCAGCTTGTCTTTCTTCCCTTTCGTTTTTCTGTTGTTCAAGGATCCACTGGCCAATTTCCTTGCCCTGCAGACCGAGGGCTTAACCCTGCTCCTTCAGTTCTTGAAAGGAAGACATGGAGAAGACCACACAGAGAACACAATACAAAAACAAAAAATTGGACAACACCTCACGTGCAAAATCTGGCAAAAGCAAGAGTTTGACGGCAGTCAAAACACTCATAACATTACTCCCGGGCCTGAGGCAGCAACGGCGCGCAGCAGCGACTTAGATAACAACCCACAATCTGTAAAATGATAATAAATAATTGGTAGTTCTTATCCTGGCGAGTTCGCCAATATGTCAGGGCCGAGGTGACTACCAATTAATATTATCTTTTTATAGAGTTGTGGGGAAGAAAAATCATGGAGTATGATACCCCGAATATATTTACACACACACAAATAGCAAACATAGGCTAGAAGCCAAAATAAATCACCAACGGCGAACTGCTCGTAAACAATTACCAGAGCAGGGGTATGACACCCAAATAACTCCCTGTACAGCTGTTTTGAGGGTGAGATGCGTGACAGCAAAACTCGGCAACGTAGATTGCTCCTCAGACAGCAGGGAGGGTCGAATGGTGTAGGTACAGTTGAAGGGCACACTGGAAGGGAGCCAAAGTCTCCAGAAAAACCTTCGGAATGTTGAGAAACCAGCAGCAGGTGGTGAGGTGTTGTCAGGTGTGAGAGCTGAGGCGTTTTGTCCTTCTCCAAGCCGGTGGCGTGGAGCTTGGCTCGGTTAGACTACCCCCATACCCCTGGACAAGGGAGTGGGGTAGTGGCGGGGAAAGGTGGTGAACAAGCGCCGGCAGACGAGAGTGGTAGTTCAACTACTAATTAGGGGAAGACGAGGCAGGTGCAGTTCCTCACACATATATATATATATATATATATATATATATATATATATATATATATATATATATATATGTATATATATAAATATATATATATATATATATATATATATATATATATATATATGAACTTGACAGTTTAGATTTTAAGTAAAGGCTAGACCGAGTGTGTTTAATGTGGAGGAGAGAGGAATTTGAGTGTCATTGAAGAAGAGGGGATAGTTATCTGGAAGGTTATGTCGAGTAGATAGTTGTCGAAATTGAGTTATTGAGGCATTGAATAGAACCAGGTTTGCTCTGCCCCAATCAGAAACTAGTGATAGATCAGAGGTTAGACGTCCTATAACATTTCACCTTGAATGACTTAATTCTTGTTGGGTGTGGCGTCTGTTGTACGACGTTAAAAAATGTAAGGTGGTGTCATCAGCATAAGAGTGGATAGTTCATTGAGTAAAATTTTTGAAATCATTGATAAATAATAGTAAGAGAGTGGGCGATAGGACAGGACCCTGAGGAACACCACTGTTGATAGTTTTAGTAGAAAATTAGTGATCTTCCACTACAGCAGCAATAGAACAGTCATCATGATTGTCAGCATACCCTGTAAAGAGGACAGTAGGAGAAATAGAAGCAAGGGTTAGAGCTACATTTTAACATTAGAGGTATGACCTATAAGATTAAAGTATGGCGCTTACTTTTTTTGCATTAACTCATTCAATTCAACCTCCAGGGGTGATCAGGGACACGACGAACAGCTACTCTACAAGCCTATACGTGTTGGCGGCCTTGGACCTGCTCAGCATGGCCCTATGGTTTCTGATGCCTGCAGCTCAAGCCAGGGACGCCAGAATGGAACTTCGGCGCAGGACATCTTGTGACGCTACCCGATCGTAAAGGCTAAAGTTACGACACACAGGCAGTTTTAGCGAATAGGGAGTCTCGGTTGAAGATCAATATGAGTCCTTTTACGGAACACAACGGAATACTTGGGCAAGGAAGGATAGATGTGCGTGATGGATATGAATTGAGAACAATTGTGAATACATGATTTGAATGCACGGCTTTGACGACCTGTGGAGGAGGTTCCAGCGCATCTAATACGAATCTTGGATCAAATGCAGGGACAGAGAGGGGCATGAACTATTAATAAAGTGGAACAAGTAAACCTCAGAACACTGATGCGGCTAAGACTCCCGCCCTTGGCCCCATTTGTACGAGTGTTGGGATATATAGATAGAAAGACATGTCTTAGTCTGGGACTGGATTTCCATAACAACAACACACACACACACACACACACACACACACACACACACACACACACACACACACACTCAGGCAAGCATGTTTACGCTTGTGCTAACGCTCACGTGCATACGTACACACACAAACACAGGCACAGGCACACACACACACACACACACACACACACACACACACACACACACACACACACACACACACACACACACACACACACACATACACACACACACACACATACACACACACACACACATACACACACACATCCACACACACACACACACACACACACAGACACAGTCTCTAGACTTGGTTGCGGGTGGACGTGTCGAACAAGCTCTCTGATACTTGTATAGGAAACAACACTCTACGACTATCATGGATCTTGACGCTGTTAAGGTGTTGTTGGAAGCTCACGAGCGTGCACTTAGATCTGCAATGGATGTTGTCATCGACCAACTGAAAGGAAGGATCCAGACTACCGAAGGCACAATCACCGATTTCATCAAGAGTTTGGAATTTTCCCAAGCAGAAATAATTGACCTCAAGAATCAAGTGAAAGTGCTTCAACAATCCAACACTGAGAAGCAAGTGGAAATTGACGATCTACGAACAATAGTAGTCGAACTCCAACAACGCGTAAACTACCAAGAAGACTACTCACGGAGGAACAACGTTCGTATCACAGGACTCCAAGAACATCAAGGAGGAGAGACATGGGAACAAACATCTGTTAATGTGAGTAAACTATTGAAGGAGACGCTTCAACTATCATCAATAACACTGGAGCGTGCACACCGTGTTGGTCCCTTCAATCCATCTTGGCCAAGAACGATAGTTGCCCGTTTTGAGAAATATGGAGACCGTGAAGCAGTCTCGAGAAATGCCAGAAAGCTCAATGGTTCAGGCATATACATCGACGACGATCTTTGCTCTACTTCACAAAAAGTAAAAAGGAACAAACTACTGCTCCTAAAACAAGCACGGCAGGAAGGGAAGATCGCGTACTTTAAATATACGAAGCTGATCATTAAGAACAAAGTGGCCCACCAGTCATCTGTTCCACGCAGTGCTTCACCCGGTGTTTCGTCTGTTGATGGTTCGGAGCCAACGAGTCGCGGTGTTGCCAATGGTGAAGCCGCGGCTGTGCGGGGCGCCGCGCCTCAGTCAGGCCGTACTTCTGTGGCAGGTGAGGGTGCTGCTGCAAGGCCTGCATCGCTGGAGCGTGAATCGGATGGTGCTGTTAGCACTGCTGAGGTGCTGCCAGCTAACCGTCCGGGGAGCTCGGTGGGTATGGATGAAGCAGTGATGGCGGATGTGCTTAGCAGTGTTGGACGCTCACTCAGGAAGAAGGATAAGAAATAGATACACTCAGGAAGAAAGACAAGATATAGATAAGTTACGTATAGTGACACTCATTTTCTATTATTGTTTGTACTTTCATTGTTAGTATTTTACGGTAATATGTATCATGCTATATATTACTTCTGTTTACTACTACTACTACTGCTACTACTACTATTTGCTACTATTGCTACTACTAGTGTCTACTACTATTAATATTGCTACTTCTGTTTACTACTACTACTACTACTACTACTACTACTACTACTACTACTACTACTACTACTACTGTTTACTATTACTATTACAATTTGTTTTTAACAAATATTACTACTGCTACTAATACTGCTGCTGCTACTACTACTACTATTACTACTAGTACTACTACTACTACTACTACTAATACTACTACTACTACTACTACTACTACTACTACTACTACTACTACTACTACTACTACTACTGTCTACCACTAAAACTACTATTACTACTACTTCTAATACTAACTATTACTACTACTACTGTACACCACTACTACTACCACTTTACCACTACTACTACTACTACTACCACCACTACTACTACTACTACTACTACTACTACTACTACTACTACTACTACTACTACTACTACTACTACTACTACTACTACTGTTAACTACAAATGCTACTACTACTACTACTACTGTTAACTACAAATGCTACTACTACTACTACTACTACTACTGTTAACTACAAATACAAATATTACTACTACTACTACTACTGTTAATTACAAATGCTACTACTACTTCTACTACTACTATTACTACTACTACTACTACTACTACTACTACTACTACTACTACTACTACTACTACTACTACTACTACTACTACTACTACTACTACTTCTATTACTACTACTACTACTACTACTACTACTACTACTACTGTTACTACTGCTACTACTGCTACTACTACTACTACTACTACTACTACTGTTGCTACTACTGTTGCTACTACTATTACTACTACTACTACTACTACTACTTCTACTACTACTACTACTAAGGCTACCACTTCTGCCTTCTAAGCTATGACGACAGCAATAGATTGTAATATTTTTCCTTTTGCCTCCATTAATGACGATGACTTACTGGACTGCTATAGTTTGAATATTGCGCAAAGACAAGAACCTTATGACTGTATTGATCCATTTAATATACAAGACATTAATTACAATAATGACCTCGATGTTAATCAGTTATATATACGATCAAGAAATGTAAACTTTCCTAAATCTGAATATATTGTTTTAGACTGCCTTCTTTCAAGGAATAATAATGTAATGAATTTACTAACATTGAATATTAGATCGATTTCTACCAATTTTCAGTATTTTGTAGACACTGTCCTCTCATGCCATATGAATTTTGATGTGTTAGGTTTCACAGAAACAAGACTGGATGCAGATATATCACCAATATATGTTTTGCCAGAGTACAATATGTTTATTAATAACAGAAACAGGTTTGGTGGGGAAGTCGCTATTTATATCTCAAGCAAGTACAAATCCTTTAAAATTATAGAATTTTCTAAACTTGAACCTTTTATTGAAAGCTTGGGAATTGAAGTTAAATTTAACGATAAAACATACTTGTTTATTTGTATTTACAGACCTTCTCAAGGCAATATAAATAATTTACAAAACTCAGTCAATGAAATTTTAAGTATTATAGAAGACAAAAACTATAGGGAGAAATTTATTTTTGGAGATTTAAATTTAGATCTACTACTGTATAATAATGACAATGTGCAGGAATTTATTAATCTAATGTATAGCTATTCACTCTTTCCCTTAACAACTTTGCCAACACGTGTAACTTCCACCTCAGCCACACTAATAGATCATATTTGGTCATCACAAGCAGAAAATAATGTATCAAACTACATAATCAAGACAGACATAACTGACCACTATCCTGTAATTTCTGTTTTTAAATGTAACAACTATATTCATTCACAACCCACCTACATTACAGGAAGAACATTAAATCAGAACTCCCTGTTAGAGTTTAGTAACATTCTCTTACAAACTAATTGGTCTGATATATTAAATTGTACATGTCCTAATAATGCTTATAATTTATTCTATCTTAAATTTAAAAGTTACTATGACATATATTTCCAGAAAAAGTAATGAAATTAAACTGTAAAAAGGAGCGTAGTCCCCACATCACACCAGCTTTAAGGAACAGCATTAGAGAAAAAAAACAGACTTGAAAAACTAGCACATAAATGGCCTTTAACTTTCCAGGAACAATATAGAAGATATATAAATAAATTAACGTCACTTCTGAAAGTTGCAAAAAAGAAATATAATCAAGACCAATTAATTAACAACCAAGGCAATCCAAAATTACAATGGAGATTCATAAATAGAATTCTTGGTAGATCCTCTAATGCAAAAAATATAACCATTGATTGCCCTGATATTTCAAACAAATTCAATGATCACTTTTTGAAGCTTGGTGGTCAGAACAGTGATGATGTAGGCGATGAATTTATTAGATATTTACAGGCCTCGCCTAATTGCTCTCTTTACTGTCACCCGTTACACAAATAGAAATTAAAAATTATCTTAAAACACTAAAAACGTCTTCTGCCGGGTTTGACGAAATATCACCTTATGTCTTAAAACACACTGCCAACCTTATATCCCTGTCATTAACAAACATTATTGATCTTACTTTCAGAAAAGGAATTTTTCCGGACGAACTTAAAAAAGCCAAAGTAGTTCCACTATTCAAATCTGGTAATAGAAATTATATAAATAATTATAGACCTATATCAGTTCTTCCTGCTTTTAATAAAGTTTTTGAAAA
>JAPQNM010000026.1:4011942-4046942 GCA_029783475.1 Metacarcinus magister
GTATCGAGTTTTCTCTACCAGTTGACCAACTATCATTACCACACCCGAACTCCATTTACATTGGTGAACCCGGAGTGTAGCTATGGTCGTAGGTAGCTTCTAGCCTGTGCTAAAAAGAGCACAAATCTCTTAGTGCAAGGACCGGAGTCTTTTAGATTCATTCGTTCAAACACTACTAAGGCAAAAAGCTTCGCCTCCATTATGGGGTTTGCGAAGTTGAGTCTTAGGCCGAGAGAAACTACACTTATTTGTGTAGCTGCTACCTAGAAGGTTATCCCCTCCCACCCACCCTGGCACCTTCTGTGCCCCCTCAGACGCCCTCACTGCGTCATCGGCACGGCCTTATGCCCTGGTCCCTCAGACGCCTTACTGCGTCTTCAGCCGCCTCACGCGCACTCTACGCCCCCTGACGCCTTCTTGCGTCATCGGCACGGCCTAAAGCGCATTTCAGTGCGGTCCTTGTGCCCTAAGCGTGCCCGCTATTGGCCCTATGTGTCCTTAACACACCCCTTTGCGCCCTCAGTGCAATCCCTGCCCTACCGCCTCGCGGCGTTAAAGTGATAAACTCCACCACCGCCATTCACCGCCCTGTGGATTATTCATCGCCCTGTGGATTACTCATCACCCTGTGGATTATTCTACTCTCCCGTGGATTACTTACCTACAGTGCATAGTGCTCCCACCTGTGTTCACTGCTCATCGCCCGATGGATTACTCTACTCTCCCGTGGATTAATAGTGCTCTCACCTGTGTTCAGTTATCACCGCCCTGTGGATTACTATACTTTCCCGTGGATTAATTACTTACAGTGCCTTCCCGGACACTCAGTGCCTTAGTGTCCACCAAGGTGCCCTGCATGGGACGTGTTTATACACCAGTGTCACTAGTGTTAACTGTGGTTCGTTCCCTGAGCTACCGTGGGCCCTGGCCCGTTCACGCCAGCACCTTTGCCACTCAGTTCAACACCACTTGACTTTACCATGCCTGACAACGACGACCTCCACACTGCAGCAGCAGTGGCACTCAGATCGCCACCTTTCTGCACACAGAACCCCTCTATGTGGTTCGCTATTTTTGAGTGCGGATTTAAGACATCCAAAATCTCCAACAGCCTCACTCAGTTCATCCATGCTGCTAGCCTCCTGCCTCCTGACGTCCTTCCACAAGTCTCTGACGTCATCTCAAAAGCTTCCACCTCCACCACGCCCTATGAAGACCTGAAGACTGCTCTACTCTCAAAACTTCAGTCTTCTATTGCCACCTGCCTCAAAGAGCTGTTCTCCAAGGATGAGTTGGGTGATGAGAAGCCCACAGACCTACTGCTCCGCATGAAGCAGCTACTCGGAGACAAATACAGTGCTTTTGACCCCGAGTTGTTCAAACAGCTGTTTTATCAACGTCTGCCTCCTGCTACACAGCTCGCTCTTTTCAGCGTCAAGGACAGCCTAAACCCTGATGCCATCGCTAAGTTAGCAGACGACCTTATGGCAACCATCCCTACACCACAGGCTTCTTTAGTGTCCTCAGTTACAACCCAGGACAACACTCAGCTCGCTCAGCTCACCAAGCTGGTATCACAGCTCACGACTGAGGTCACCTCCCTTAAAAGGCAATTCCAGGACCAGCAACGGTCCCACTCCCCCACTCCTCAACACCGCCAACGCCTTCCCCGCTCCCCCACTCCTCAACACCGCCAGCACCATCCCCGCTCGAGAAGCCCAGGACTCTGCTGGTACCACAACAACTTCGGCGACAGAGCTTCGAAGTGTGCCACCCCATGTTCATACAAGGCGTCAAACTAAAAGGGCGAGTATAAGTGCAGCGCGCTGCTCGCCAACCCTCAGCGCTGCTCCACCTTCACGATTGTTGCTCCAACATAAGGTTCCTGATTGATACCGGCGCCGATGTCAGTATAATCCCCGCGACCGCCAATCTACGAACCCTACCTCCAATCTTGCATCTCTTCGCCGCTAACGGGATCAAGATACCTGTCTACACACGGCGCACCTTGCAACTGAACCTCTACCTCCGACGTTCCTTCGAATGGACCTTCTACGTCGGGAACGTTTCACAAGCAATCCTCGGAGCAGACTTTCTGAGGCACTTTAACCTCTTGGTGGACGTCAAAGGTCAAAAATTGGTTGACCCACTCACCTCCATCTCCTCCACAGCACAATCAGCGCCAGGTCACAGCATGCACCTCGCTGTCATCCAAAAGGACCACCAGTTCGCTGACCTGCTTAAGTCTTTCCCTACGCTGACTCAGCCTTACTCAGCCAGCTTGCCCGTCAAACACCACGTCACGCATCACATCGAGACAACAGGACCACCAGTACACGCCAAGGCCCGTCGCTTAGCTCCAGAACGCTACCGTCAAGCCAAGGCCGAGTTCGAGTCTCTGATGCGCCAAGGTATTGTGCGGCCCAGCAGCAGCAACTGGTCATCAGCCCTCCACGTCGTCCCCAAGAAGAACGGCGACATACGGCCCTGTGGAGACTACCGTGCCCTCTACACTCACACCCAGATGGACAGATACCCTGTGCCAAACATCCAGGAGTTCTCGTCCCAACTCGCTGGCTCCACCATCTTCTCACGCATAGACCTCGTCAAGGCCTTTCATCAGATTCCAGTACACCCTGACAACATCCCGAAGACCGCCATCATCACGCCCTTCGGTCTGTTTGAGTACGTCAGGATGTCCTTTGGATTCATGAATGCGGCCTAGACCTTCCAACGTTTCATTGACGAGGTTCTTCGAGGCTTGCCCTTCTGCTTCGCGTACATCGCCGACCTACTCATCGCGAGCCCAGATGAAGCCTCACACCGACAACACCTTCACCAAGTCCTCACCCGCTTACAAGACTATGGCGTACAGATCAATGTGGACAAGTCTGAGTTCGGTGTCACCTCTCTCACCTTCCTCGGCCACACTGTAACACCAGCAGGCATCGCTCCACTCCACACAAAGTGTGAAGCCATTCAGCAGTTCCCGAAGCCGTCCACCCAGCGGAAACTCAAAGAATTCCTGGGTATGATTAATTACTACAACCGCTTCATCCCACACTGCTCTCTCCTGCTTCAGCCACTCTACGCCATGGTCAAGCCCTGTAAGCGTGGCCAGTCTGTCACTCTCATCTGGACTTCGGACGCTGACGCTGTCTTCCTCGCAGCTAAGAAGGCCCTCAGCGACACAGTCATGCTGTCTTTCCCATCCCCTGACGCGGAGACTTCCATAGTGACAGACGCCTCCGACACTGGGACTGGTGCCATCCTCCAACAACTCGTCGACAAGGCCTGGAAGCCGATTGCCTTATTCTCACAGAAGCTCAACACGGCCGAAACCAAGTACAGCGCATACGACCGAGAACTTCTTGCCATCTTCAAGGCTGTCAAGCGTTTCCGCTACTTCGTTGAAGGCCGTCGCTTCCATGTGTACACCGATCATAAGCCTCTTACTACTGCCTTCCTGAGAAACAAGGACTCCAACACTCCACGGCAGTTTCGCCACATGGACTACCTTTCTCAATTCACCACTGTCAGGGCCGAGGTGACTACCAATTAATATTATCTTTTTATAGAGTTGTGGGGAAGAAAAATCATGGAGTATGATACCCCGAATATATTTACACACACACAAATAGCAAACAATAGGCTAGAAGCCAAAATAAATCACCAACGACGAACTGCTCGTAAACAATTACCAGAGCAGGGGTATGACACCCAAATAACTCCCTGTACAGCTGTTTTGAGGGTGAGATGCGTGACAGCAAAACTCGGCAACGTAGATTGCTCCTCAAACAGCAGGAAGGGTCGAATGGTGTAGGTACAGTTGAAGGGCACACTGGAAGGGAGCCCAAGTCTCCAGAAATGCCTTCGAAATGTTGAGAAACCAGCAGCAGGTGGTGAGGTGTTGTCAGGTGTGAGAGCTGAGGCGTTCTGTCCTTCTCCAAGCCGGTGGCGTGGAGCTTGGCTCAGTTAGACTACCCCCATACCCCTGGACAAGGGGGTGGGGTAGTGGCGGGGAAAAGTGGTGAACAAGCGCCGGCAGACGAGAGTGGTAGTTCAACCACTAATTAGGGGAAGACGAGGCAGGTGCAGTTCCTCACACATGCCCCCACTAAAACATCTGCTGCACAGCTGATGTCGAAGAACTGCAGCTGACCAGGAGACATAAACAAACTTATAATACTTGAGTGCAGGAAACAAAACTTGTAAAAGACTGGAGTGCAGGAAAACAAAATAAAGAAAAGCTATTTCCGGCTGAGAAGGTCGGCTCCAATGTTGTCCGCCCCGGCAACATGAACAACCCTAAATTTATAGGGTTGAAGACCTAAAGCCCATCGTAGTATTCTGTCATTTTTACCTTTGAATTTCTGAAGGTATATTAGAGGCTTGTGGTCTACTTCAAGGATAAATTCCTTACCTCGAAGATAGAAGTCAAACCTATGAATGCCGAATACGATGGCCAGGCATTCCCTCTCGATGGTAGAGTATCGTCGTTCCCGATCAAGTAGTTTCCGGCTGGCGTAAGAGATGGGATGTGGACGATCATCATGGTACTGTAGGAGTACAGCACCTAATCCATAGTTTGAAGCATCGGTACGTAGGACGAAGGTCTGGCTGGGGTCCGGAAGACGCAGAATAGGTCCCGAAGTCAAGGCTTGCTTCAGCAGCTTGAACCGTTCAAGCAGATCTTCAGTCCACTGGAGGGGATCCCGTACCGGCTTCTTCAACAAGTCAGAGAGGGGGCCGGTAAGCTCAGAGGCCTGAGGAATGAAAGCTTTATAAAATTATATCAAACCTAGGAAACTCCGGAGTAACTTCTTGGTGGTAGGAGGAGTCATGGAGGTGATGGCAGTCAACTTGCCAACTTGTGGTTGAAGATGGTCGCGGGACAAAACAAATCCCAGATAGTTGATGGACTCTGCTCCAAACCGGCACTTTTTAAGTTTGACAGTCAGACCGTTATGTTGTAGTCTATCTAAAACAGACTTGAGGGCAGAGATGTGAGTGGGCCAATCAGATGAATACACAAAAATATTATCAAAATAAAAAGAAACATTGGCCAAGCCAGCAAGCACAATCCTCATTAAGCGAATATAAGTGGCACAGGCCGTAACAAGACCAAAAGGCATCCGAGCAAATTCCATCAGGCCCTTGTGAGTGGGAAACGCAGTGAAGCGTCGAGCTTTGGCAGAAAGTGGAACCTGGTAATATGCCTTACTCAAATCTAGCTCTGAGAAGAACTCAGCACCAACGAACTTATGCAGCTCTGTCTCAATACTGCAGGATGGTTCAGCATGGAAAATAGTAACTGAGTTGAGTAACCTGTAATCAATGGCCATCCGATACGTACCGTCGGACTTCCTGACCATGATAACCGGAGAGCAGTGTGGAGAGGTTGAAGGTTGGATGATTTCTTGACTCAACATCGGCTCAACCTCTTCTTGGTAGTAGTACTGGAGATGGATGTGATGGTAGTGGCAGTAGTAGTAATAATAATAATAGAAGTAGTAGTAATAATAGAAGTAGTAGTAATAATAATAATAATAGAAGTAGTAGTAATAATAATAGCAGTAGAAGTAGTAATTAAGAGGAAAACCAGTGAAGAAATCAATGCAAGTTACAAGGTGACGGTGCCCTTCAGAAGAAGGTGGAGACAAGGGAACTACCAAGTCAATGGCAACTCTGGAGAAGGGTTCAGTTACGACAGGTAACGGTTGAAGAGGTACTGGACGTACCCTTCCCTTAGCTGGCATACGTTGACACTTGTCGCAGGAACGGCAGTAATCCCGGATGTCTGCACACATCCCTGGCCAATAAAAGTCTTGCCATACCTTCATCTGGGTCTTCCGGTGGGAGAAATGTCCAGCCAAAGGACCTTCGTGAGCAACACGTAGGATGACAGGACGGCAATCGCTGGGAACAACCAAGGATAAACCATTTACCTTTTGAAGGTGATCCGATGAGAGACATTTTCGGTACAGGAGGCCGTCCTCATGTATGAACTGGTATGTGGCACCATCCCGTGCCTTCTCAACTTCTTCAGTGGTAGCCTTTGACTGTAAACACGTCAAGGAAGGACAGGATTCCTGAAGTTGACGAAACTCATCAGGGGTTACAGTCAAAGGATGGAGCTTAGGCAGAACTAGAGGGTGGACCCGTTTAGATCGACCGGCTCTGGTCTCCACAGCACACACTTGAGTAGTGGAGGACTCAACTGGTGGTAGATGTTGACATCCAGAAGGGCGGTTGTTCTTTTCTTGAGAGGAGAGGGAAGTTCCGGGCGAAGGCGAGTCATCAGGAGGCAACAGAGGATCTTGTAGGGATCAAATATCGATGCCACTCCTTGGGCTTATCAGAGCACAGCTTCCGAAGGGCAGACTTCAGGGTACCGTGCAGCCGCTCAACTCGCCCGTTTCCGCTGGGGTGGAAAGGCGTGGTGAAGATGGGTTTTACTCCCAGTAGTTTGTGTAGCTCTGCCATAAGCTGGGAAGTAAATTGAGTCCCACGGTCGGAAAGTATTTCCTCTATGGCAGGTCAGTGCGGGGCCCCCTCTCGGTGCTCCGTGACCTTTGGGAAAACCGTAGGATCCCAGAAGATGAGAGATCAACCTTCCGTTACGTCATCGAGCTACGGGAGAAACTGACCGAATGCGCCCAGCTTGCTGCCAAACACGCGGATGTGAGTATCGCCCGGTATAAGTCTTACTTTGACGTAAGATCTCAAGACCGTCAATTCCAGCCAGGCGATGAGGTATTGTTACTACTGCCTAGTGACTCCAGCAAGTTGTTGGTTGCTTGGAGTGGCCCTCACAAAGTTTTGGAAAAACGGGGTAAGGTGGACTATTTGATCGAGATGCCAAGAGGACCTAAACTTTACCACGCCAATATCCTCAAGAAGTACCACCGGCGGGCCCAAGTTAACCAGCTACAAGTCCTCGACGAGATTTCACCTTTAAGCGAGCCCGAGGAAAAGAGTAAGTCATCCTATTTGAATGAGGGTATTGATGATTTACCTGAGCTTTCTTTAACACCTGATAGTCCAACTAATGCTGAAGAACCTATCATTAATCACGCTCTCACTTGGAACCAGTCTGCTCAGGTTGAAGACCTGTTTCTCACATACCAGTCTACTTTTTCGGATCAACCTGGCTGCACCAAGACTGTCGAGCACGACATCACCCTCACTACAACGGAGAGAATACAAGCGAAGATCTACCCGGTGCCAATCCATCTCCAGCACTACTACCAGGAAGAGGTTGAGCAACTGTTGAGTCAAGGAATCATCCAACCTTCAACTTCTCCACACTGCTCTCCGGTTATCATGGTCAGGAAGTCCGACAGGATAAGAACTACCAATTATTTATTATCATTTTACAGATTGTGGGTTGTTATCTAAGTCGCTGCTGCGCGCCGTTGCTGCCTGAGGCCCGGGAGTAATGTTATGAGTGTTTTGATTGCCGTCAAACTCTTGCTTTTGCCAGATTTTTGCACGTGAGGTGTTGTCCAATTTTTTTTTGTTTTTGTATTGTGTTCTCTGTGTGGTCTTCTCCATGTCTTCCTTTCAAGCACTGAAGGAGCAGGGTGAAACCATCGGTCTGCAGGGCAAGGAAATTGGCCAGTGGATCCTTGAACAACAGAAAAACGAAAGGGAAGAAAGACAAGCTGAGAGAGAAGAAAGACAAAGACAAGCTACGAAGGAAAGAGAAAGAGAAGAAAGACAAGCTGAGAGAGAAAGAGAAGAAAGACAAGCTGAGAAGGAAAGAGAAGAAAAACAAGCTGAAAGAGAAGAAAGACAAGCTGAGAAGGAAAGAGAAGAAAGACAAGCTGAAAGAGAAGAAAGACAAGCACAAGCTGAGAGGGAGAAAGAGATCAAGCTGGCAGAAATTGCAGCTAAAGGTAAGCCCTCAGTCCTACCATCACATGATCCTGTTTCCAGACCTAGTCTACCACCATACAAGGATGAAGAGGACATTGCCACCTATTTAACTAGGTTTGAGCGTGTGGCCGAGATGCTGGTTTTAGCCGACATACGTTGACACTTGTCGCAGGAACGGCAGTAATCCCGGATGTCTGCACACATCCCTGGCCAATAAAAGTCTTGCAAGACCTTCATCTGGGTCTTCCGGTGGGAGAAATGTCCAGCCAAAGGACCTTCGTGAGCAACACGTAGGATGACAGGACGGCAATCGCTGGGAACAACCAAGGATAAACCATTTACCTTTTGAAGGTGATCCGATGAGAGACATTTTCGGTACAGGAGGCCGTCCTCATGTATGAACTGGTATGTGGCACCATCCCGTGCCTTCTCAACTTCTTCAGTGGTAGCCTTTGACTGTAAACACGTCAAGGAAGGACAGGATTCCTGAAGTTGACGAAACTCATCAGGGGTTACAGTCAAAGGATGGAGCTTAGGCAGAACTAGAGGGTGGACCCGTTTAGATCGACCGGCTCTGGTCTCCACAGCACACACTTGAGTAGTTGAGGACTCAACTGGTGGTAGATGCTGACATCCAGAAGGGCGGTTGTCCTTTTCTTGAGAGGAGAGGGAAGTTCCGGGCAAAGGCGAGTCATCAGGAGGCAACAGAGGATCTGGTAGGGAAGAAACGTCAGTGGTGGCTTGGTCATGGTCACTATGGAGAAGATGGTTGTCGTTACTGAGTAGAGAATCAGGACTATCAGGATCTTGTACTCCGGGAATATTCCCAACTAGAGCACTAGCAAATTTAATTGGGGCCCTTACAGCATCTGTCCAACCAGTGTAAAATGGGCACCGTAAGTAACACTTAACGACAGGAAATTCGTCGATGCGTCCCAAATAGTCAGCAACTTGTACTTTGGGGCAGAGTGATGGGTCAATGTCTGGCAAGGCTTCCTCAGAAATTACAACTCCAGAGCATCCAGTATCCCTAATTATAGAGGAAGACCATGACCCATTAATAGTCCCCGTAACTGAGAAGTTAGGCACTTTATGGTCTTCTAAGCAAAATCCAACCTTATAGGGGGGCGTGGTAGTAGTTCCATCCTTGAATGCTCGAGGATTCCTGGGACAGCGTGGTCGTATATGTCCTGCTTCCCCACAATTGTGACAAGTCACGGTTGAGGGAGTCTGACTCCCAGGAGAAGGTAGAGGCTGGAGTGGAGTAGCAAGTAGAGGGGAGATTTTCTTAGCGTTGTTGTTGGAAGAGACCTTAGGATAGGCGTTGTGGGCGGATGCCCAGTCATCCGCTAGTTGTATTGCGTCCTTCAGCTTGGTAGGCCTTCTTTCCTTGATGAATAGGCGTATTTCTGCTGATAAGGAGGACAAAAATTGGTCAAAGATGATAAACTCCCTTAAATCAGCATAAACATTGGCCACAAAGGAAGACTCAACCCAAGAATCAAACATCCTCGATAACTGGGTAACAAACTGATGGTAGTTCTGTCCTACTCTAATCTTGTTTGACCTGAAATCCACCCGGTAGCCATCTGGAGTTTTACTGAAGCCTGTTAACAAGGCTTGCTTCAGTAACTCGTAATCCTCAGTGGTGGATGACGGAAGGGACGTGTAGAGTGGACATTTCTCCCACCGGAAGACCCAGATGAAGGTCTTGCAAGACTTTTATTGGCCAGGGATGTGTGCAGACATCCGGGATTACTGCCGTTCCTGCGACAAGTGTCAACGTATGTCGGCTAAAGGTAGGGTACGTCCAGTACCTCTTCAACCGTTACCTGTCGTAACTGAACCCTTCTCCAGAGTTGCCATTGACTTGGTAGGTCCCTTGTCTCCACCATCTTCTGAAGGACACCGTTACATTGTCACTCTAATTGATTTCTCCACTGGGTTTCCAGAAGCCATGCCTCTTAAAGATATTGACACCATATCTGTATCTGAAGCTCTGCTAACCATCTTCGCCAGAGTGGGAATCCCCAGGGAAATACTTTCCGACCGTGGGACTCAATTTACTTCCCAGCTTATGGCAGAGCTACACAAACTACTGGGAGTAAAACCCATCTTCACTACGCCTTTCCACCCCAGCGGAAACGGGCGAGTTGAGCGGCTGCACGGTACCCTGAAGTCTGCCCTTCGGAAGCTGTGCTCTGATAAGCCCAAGGAGTGGCATCGATATTTGATCCCTACTTTGTTTGCCCTCAGAGAGATCCCTAACGACCGGACTGGATTCTCTCCATTTGAACTCCTCTATGGCAGGTCAGTGCGGGGCCCCCTCTCGGTGCTCCGTGACCTTTGGGAAAACCGTAGGATCCCAGAAGATGAGAGATCAACCTTCCGTTACGTCATCGAGCTACGGGAGAAACTGACCGAATGCGCCCAGCTTGCTGCCAAACACGCGGATGTGAGTATCGCCCGGTATAAGTCTTACTTTGACGTAAGATCTCAAGACCGTCAATTCCAGCCAGGCGATGAGGTATTGTTACTACTGCCTAGTGACTCCAGCAAGTTGTTGGTTGCTTGGAGTGGCCCTCACAAAGTTTTGGAAAAACGGGGTAAGGTGGACTATTTGATCGAGATGCCAAGAGGACCTAAACTTTACCACGCCAATATCCTCAAGAAGTACCACCGGCGGGCCCAAGTTAACCAGCTACAAGTCCTCGACGAGATTTCACCTTTAAGCGAGCCCGAGGAAAAGAGTAAGTCATCCTATTTGAATGAGGGTATTGATGATTTACCTGAGCTTTCTTTAACACCTGATAGTCCAACTAATGCTGAAGAACCTATCATTAATCACGCTCTCACTTGGAACCAGTCTGCTCAGGTTGAAGACCTGTTTCTCACATACCAGTCTACTTTTTCGGATCAACCTGGCTGCACCAAGACTGTCGAGCACGACATCACCCTCACTACAACGGAGAGAATACAAGCGAAGATCTACCCGGTGCCAATCCATCTCCAGCACTACTACCAGGAAGAGGTTGAGCAACTGTTGAGTCAAGGAATCATCCAACCTTCAACCTCTCCACACTGCTCTCCGGTTATCATGGTCAGGAAGTCCGACGGTACGTATCGGATGGCCATTGATTACAGGTTACTCAACTCAGTTACTATTTTCCATGCTGAACCATCCTGCAGTATTGAGACAGAGCTGCATAAGTTCGTTGGTGCTGAGTTCTTCTCAGAGCTAGATTTGAGTAAGGCATATTACCAGGTTCCACTTTCTGCCAAAGCTCGACGCTTCACTGCGTTTCCCACTCACAAGGGCCTGATGGAATTTACTCGGATGCCTTTTGGTCTTGTTACGGCCTGTGCCACTTATATTCGCTTAATGAGGATTGTGCTTGCTGGCTTGGCCAATGTTTCTTTTTATTTTGATAATATTTTTGTGTATTCATCTGATTGGCCCACTCACATCTCTGCCCTCAAGTCTGTTTTAGATAGACTACAACATAACGGTCTGACTGTCAAACTTAAAAAGTGCCGGTTTGGAGCAGAGTCCATCAACTATCTGGGATTTGTTTTGTCCCGCGACCATCTTCAACCACAAGTTGGCAAGTTGACTGCCATCACCTCCATGACTCCTCCTACCACCAAGAAGTTACTCCGGAGTTTCCTAGGTTTGATATCATTTTATAAAGCTTTCATTCCTCAGGCCTCTGAGCTTACCGGCCCCCTCTCTGACTTGTTGAAGAAGCCGGTACGGGATCCCCTCCAGTGGACTGAAGATCTGCTTGAACGGTTCAAGCTGCTGAAGCAAGCCTTGACTTCGGGACCTATTCTGCGTCTTCCGGACCCCAGCCAGACCTTCGTCCTACGTACCGATGCTTCAAACTATGGATTAGGTGCTGTACTCCTTCAGTACCATGATGATCGTCCACATCCCATCTCTTACGCCAGCCGGAAACTACTTGATCGGGAACGACGATACTCTACCATCGAGAGGGAATGCCTGGCCATCGTATTCGGCATTCATAGGTTTGACTTCTATCTTCGAGGTAAGGAATTTATCCTTGAAGTAGACCACAAGCCTCTAATATACCTTCAGAAATTCAAAGGTAAAAATGATAGAATACTACGATGGGCTTTAGGTCTTCAACCCTATAAATTTAGGGTTGTTCATGTTGCCGGGACTGACAACATTGGAGCCGACCTTCTCAGCCGGCAATAGCTTTTCTTTATTTTGTTTTCCTGCACTCCAGTCTTTTACAAGTTTTGTTTCCTGCACTCAAGTATTATAAGTTTGTTTATGTCTCCTGGTCAGCTGCAGTTCTTCGACATCAGCTGTGCAGCAGATGTTTTAGTGGGGGCATGTGTGAGGAACTGCACCTGCCTCGTCTTCCCCTAATTAGTGGTTGAACTACCACTCTCGTCTGCCGGCGCTTGTTCACCACTTTTCCCCGCCACTACCCCACCCCCTTGTCCAGGGGTATGGGGGTAGTCTAACCGAGCCAAGCTCCACGCCACCGGCTTGGAGAAGGACAGAACGCCTCAGCTCTCACACCTGACAACACCTCACCACCTGCTGCTGGTTTCTCAACATTTGAACTCCTCTATGGCAGGTCAGTGCGGGGCCCCCTCTCGGTGCTCCGTGACCTTTGGGAAAACCATGTCTTCCTTTCAAGAACTGAAGGAGCAGGGTGAAACCATCGGTCTGCAGGGCAAGGAAATTGGCCAGTGGATCCTTGAACAACAGAAAAACGAAAGGGAAGAAAGACAAGCTGAGAGAGAAGAAAGACAAAACAAGCTGAGAAAGGAAAGAGAAAGAAAGAAGACAAGCTGAAGAGAGAGGAAAGAGAAGAAAGCAAGCTGAGAAGGAAAGAGAAGAAAAACAAGCGGAAGAGAAGAAAGACAAGCTGAAGAGGGAGAAAAGAGATCAAGCTGGCAGAATTTGCAGCTAAAGGTAAGCCTCAGTCCTACCATCACATTATCCCTGTTTCCCAGACCTAGTCTACCACCGTTACAAGGATGAAGAGGACATTGCCACCTATTTTAACTAGGTTTGAGCGTGTAGGCCGAATGCTGGTTTTACCCAGAGATACCTTTTGCCGTTCGTTGGGTTGCCATCCTTACTGGTAAAGCTGCCGAACTCTACACGTCCATTCCGTCATCCACCACTGAGGATTACGAGTTACGAACAAGCCTTGTGTTAACAGCTTCAGTAAAACTCCAGATGGCTACCGGGTTGGATTTCAGGTCAAACAAGATTAGAGTAGGACAGAAACTACCATCAGTTTTGTTACCCGGGGGGCCAGATTAATTGAGGATGTTTTGATTCTTGGGTTGAGTCTTCCTCTGTGGCCATGTTTATGCTGATGTAAAGGGAGTTTATCATCTTTGACCAATTTTTGTCCTCCTTATCAAGCAGAAATACGCCTATTCATCAGGAAAGAAGGCCTACCAAGCTGCGGACGCCAATACAACTACGAATGCCTGGGCATCCGTGCCCACAACGCCTATCCCTAAGGTTCTTCCAACAACAACGCTAAGAAAATCTCCCCTTCTACTTGCTACTCCACGCAGCCTCTACACCTTCTCTGGCGTCAGACTCCCTCAACCGTACTTGTCACAATTGTGGGGGAAGCAGGACATATACGACACGTCTTGTCCACAGGAATCCTCAGAGCATGTCAGAGATGGAACTACTACCGACGCCCTGCCTATAAGGTTGGATTTGCTTAGAAAGACCATAAAGCCTACTTCGCAGTTACGGGGACTATTAATGGGTCATGGTCCTTCCTCTATAATTAGGGATACTGGATGCTCTGGAGTGTAATTTCTGAGAAGCCTTGGCCAGACATGACCCATCCCTCTGCCCCAAAGTACAAGTTTGCGTGACTATTTGGGACGCATCGACGAATTTCCTGTCGTTAAGTTGTACTTTACGGTGCCCCTTTTACACTGGTTGGACAGATGCTGTAAGGGCCCCAATTAAATTTGCTAGTGCTCTAGTTGGGAATATTCCCGGAGTACAAGATCCTGATAGTCCTGATTCTCTACTCAGTAACGACAACCATCTTCTCCATAGTGACCATGACCAAGCCACCACTGACGTTTCTTCCCTACAAGATCCTCTGTTGCTTCCTGATGACTCGCCTTCGCCCGGAACTTCCCTCTCCTCTCAAGAAAAGAACGCCTCAGCTCTCTCACCTGATAGCACCTCACCACCTGCTGCTGGTTTCTCAACATTTCGAAGGCATTTCTGGAGACTTGGGCTCCCTTCCAGTGTGCCCTTCAACTGTACCTACACCATTCGACCCTTCCTGCTGTTTGAGGAGCAACCTACGTTGCCGAGTTTTGCTGTCACGCATCTCACCCTCAAAACAGCTGTACAGGGAGTTATTTGGGTGTCATACCCCTGCTCTAGTAATTGTTTACGAGCAGTTCGTCGTTGGTGATTTATTTTGGCTTCTAGCCTATTGTTTGCTATTTGTGTGTGTGTAAATATATTCGGGGTATCATACTCCATGATTTTTCTTCCCCACAACTCTATAAAAAGATAATATTAATTGGTAGTCACCTCGGCCCTGACATATTTTGACAGAATACTACGATGGGCTTTAGGTCTTCAACCCTATAAATTTAAGGTTGTTCATGTTGCCGGGACGGACAACATTGGAGCCGACCTTCTCAGCCGGAAATAGCTTTTCTTTATTTTGTTTTCCTGCACTCCAGTCTTTTACAAGTTTTGTTTCCTGCACTCAAGTATTATAAGTTTGTTTATGTCTCCTGGTCAGCTGCAGTTCTTCGACATCAGCTGTGCAGCAGATGTTTTAGTGGGGGCATGTGTGAGGAACTGCACCTGCCTCGTCTTCCCCTAATTAGTGGTTGAACTACCACTCTCGTCTGCCGGCGCTTGTTCACCACTTTTCCCCGCCACTACCCCACCCCCTTGTCCAGGGGTATGGGGGTAGTCTAACCGAGCCAAGCTCCACGCCACCGGCTTGGAGAAGGACAGAACGCCTCAGCTCTCACACCTGACAACACCTCACCACCTGCTGCTGGTTTCTCAACATTTCGAAGGCATTTCTGGAGACTTGGGCTCCCTTCCAGTGTGCCCTTCAACTGTACCTACACCATTCGACCCTTCCTGCTGTTTGAGGAGCAATCTACGTTGCCGAGTTTTACTGTCACGCATCTCACCCTCAAAACAGCTGTACAGGGAGTTATTTGGGTGTCATACCCCTGCTCTGGTAATTGTTTACGAGCAGTTCGTCGTTGGTGATTTATTTTGGCTTCTAGCCTATTGTTTGCTATTTGTGTGTGTGTAAATATATTCGGGGTATCCTACTCCATGATTTTTCTTCCCCACAACTCTATAAAAAGATAATATTAATTGGTAGTCACCTTTGAATTTCTGAAGGTATATTAGAGGCTTGTGGTCTACTTCAAGGATAAATTCCTTACCTCGAAGATAGAAGTCAAACCTATGAATGCCGAATACGATGGCCAGGCATTCCCTCTCGATGGTAGAGTATCGTCGTTCCCGATCAAGTAGTTTCCGGCTGGCGTAAGAGATGGGATGTGGACGATCATCATGGTACTGAAGGAGTACAGCACCTAATCCATAGTTTGAAGCATCGGTACGTAGGACGAAGGTCTGGCTGGGGTCCGGAAGACGCAGAATAGGTCCCGAAGTCAAGGCTTGCTTCAGCAGCTTGAACCGTTCAAGCAGATCTTCAGTCCACTGGAGGGGATCCCGTACCGGCTTCTTCAACAAGTCAGAGAGGGGGCCGGTAAGCTCAGAGGCCTGAGGAATGAAAGCTTTATAAAATGATATCAAACCTAGGAAACTCCGGAGTAACTTCTTGGTGGTAGGAGGAGTCATGGAGGTGATGGCAGTCAACTTGCCAACTTGTGGTTGAAGATGGTCGCGGGACAAAACAAATCCCAGATAGTTGATGGACTCTGCTCCAAACCGGCACTTTTTAAGTTTGACAGTCAGACCGTTATGTTGTAGTCTATCTAAAACAGACTTGAGGGCAGAGATGTGAGTGGGCCAATCAGATGAATACACAAAAATATTATCAAAATAAAAAGAAACATTGGCCAAGCCAGCAAGCACAATCCTCATTAAGCGAATATAAGTGGCACAGGCCGTAACAAGACCAAAAGGCATCCGAGTAAATTCCATCAGGCCCTTGTGAGTGGGAAACGCAGTGAAGCGTCGAGCTTTGGCAGAAAGTGGAACCTGGTAATATGCCTTACTCAAATCTAGCTCTGAGAAGAACTCAGCACCAACGAACTTATGCAGCTCTGTCTCAATACTGCAGGATGGTTCAGCATGGAAAATAGTTACGGAGTTGAGTAACCTGTAATCAATGGCCATCCGATACGTACCGTCGGACTTCCTGACCATGATAACCGGAGAGCAGTGTGGAGAGGTTGAAGGTTGGATGATTTCTTGACTCAACATCGGCTCAACCTCTTCTTGGTAGTAGTACTGGAGATGGATGTGATGGTAGTGGCAGTAGTAGTAATAATAGAAGTAGTAGTAATAATAATAATAATAGAAGTAGTAGTAATAATAATAGCAGTAGAAGTAGTAATTAAGAGGAAAACCAGTGAAGAAATCAATGCAAGTTACAAGGTGACGGTGCCCTTCAGAAGAAGGTGGAGCCAAGGGATCTACCAAGTCAATGGCAACTCTGGAGAAGGGTTCAGTTACGACAGGTAACGGTTGAAGAGGTACTGGACGTGCCCTTCCCTTAGCTGACATACGTTGACACTTGTCGCAGGAACGGCAGTAATCCCGGATGTCTGCACACATCCCTGGCCAATAAAAGTCTTGCCATACCTTCATCTGGGTCTTCCGGTGGGAGAAATGTCCAGCCAAAGGACCTTCGTGAGCAACACGTAGGATGACGGGACGGCAATCGCTGGGAACAACCAAGGATAAACCATTTACCTTTTGAAGGTGATCCGAGGAGAGACATTTTCGGTACAGGAGGCCGTCCTCATGTATGAACTGGTATGTGGCACCATCCCGTGCCTTCTCAACTTCTTCAGTGGTAGCCTTTGACTGTAAACACGTCAAGGAAGGACAGGATTCCTGAAGTTGACGAAACTCATCAGGGGTTACAGTCAAAGGATGGAGCTTAGGCAGAACAAGAGGGTGGACCCGTTTAGATCGACCGGCTCTGGTCTCCACAGCACACACTTGAGTAGTGGAGGACTCAACTGGTGGTAGATGTTGACATCCAGAAGGGCGGTTGTTCTTTTCTTGAGAGGAGAGGGAAGTTCCGGGCGAAAGCGAGTCATCAGGAGGCAACAGAGGATCTTGTAGGGAAGAAACGTCAGTGGTGGCTTGGTCATGGTCACTATGGAGAAGATGGTTGTCGTTACTGAGTAGAGAATCAGGACTATCAGGATCTTGTACTCCGGGAATATTCCCAACTAGAGCACTAGCAAATTTAATTGGGGCCCTTACAGCATCTGTCCAACCAGTGTAAAAGGGGCACCGTAAGTAACACTTAACGACAGGAAATTCGTCGATGCGTCCCAAATAGTCAGCAACTTGTACTTTGGGGCAGAGTGTTGGGTCAATGTCTGGCAAGGCTTCCTCAGAAATTACAACTCCAGAGCATCCAGTATCCCTAATTATAGAGGAAGACCATGACCCATTAATAGTCCCCGTAACTGAGAAGTTAGGCACTTTATGGTCTTCTAAGCAAAATCCAACCTTATAGGGGGGCGTGGTAGTAGTTCCATCCTTGAATGCTCGAGGATTCCTGGGACAGCGTGGTCGTATATGTCCTGCTTCCCCACAATTGTGACAAGTCACGGTTGAGGGAGTCTGACTCCCAGGAGAAGGTAGAGGCTGGAGTGGAGTAGCAAGTAGAGGGGAGATTTTCTTAGCGTTGTTGTTGGAAGAGACCTTAGGATAGGCGTTGTGGGCGGATGCCCAGTCATCCGCTAGTTGTATTGCGTCCTTCAGCTTGGTAGGCCTTCTTTCCTTGATGAATAGGCGTATTTCTGCTGATAAGGAGGACAAAAATTGGTCAAAGATGATAAACTCCCTTAAATCAGCATAAACATGGGCCACAGAGGAAGACTCAACCCAAGAATCAAACATCCTCGATAACTGGGTAACAAACTGATGGTAGTTCTGTCCTACTCTAATCTTGTTTGACCTGAAATCCACCCGGTAGCCATCTGGAGTTTTACTGAAGCCTGTTAACAAGGCTTGCTTCAGTAACTCGTAATCCTCAGTGGTGGATGACGGAAGGGACGTGTAGAGTTCGGCAGCTTTACCAGTAAGGAGGCAACCCAGACGAACGGCAAAGGTATCTCTGGGTAAAACCAGCATCTCGGCCACACGCTCAAACCTAGTTAAATAGGTGGCAATGTCCTCTTCATCCTTGTATGGTGGTAGACTAGGTCTGGAAACAGGATCATGTGATGGTAGGACTGAGGGCTTACCTTTAGCTGCAATTTCTGCCAGCTTGATCTCTTTCTCCCTCTCAGCTTGTGCTTGTCTTTCTTCTCTTTCCTTCTCAGCTTGTCTTTCTTCTCTTTCCTTCTCAGCTTGTCTTTCTTCTCTTTCAGCTTGTTTTTCTTCTCTTTCCTTCTCAGCTTGTCTTTCTTCTCTTTCTCTTTCCTTCTCAGCTTGTCTTTGTCTTTCTTCTCTCTCAGCTTGTCTTTCTTCCCTTTCGTTTTTCTGTTGTTCAAGGATCCATTGGCCAATTTCCTTGCCCTGCAGACCGAGGGCTTCACCCTGCACCTTCAGTTCTTGAAAGGAAGACATGGAGAAGACTGAACAGAGAACACAACACAAAAACAAAAAATTGGACAACACCTCACGTGCAAAAATCTGGCAAAAGCAAGAGTTTGACGGCAATCAAAACACTCATAACATTACTCCCGGGCCTCAGGCAGCAACGGCGCGCAGCAGCGACTTAGATAACAACCCACAATCTGTAAAATGATAATAAATAATTGGTAGTTCTTATCCTGGCGAGGTCGCCAATATGTCAGGGCCGAGGTGACTACCAATTAATATTATCTTTTTATAGAGTTGTGGGGAAGAAAAATCATGGAGTATGATACCCCGAATATATTTACACACACACAAATAGCAAACAATAGGCTAGAAGCCAAAATAAATCACCAACGACGAACTGCTCGTAAACAATTACCAGAGCAGGGGTATGACACCCAAATAACTCCCTGTACAGCTGTTTTGAGGGTGAGATGCGTGACAGCAAAACTCGGCAACGTAGATTGCTCCTCAAACAGCAGGAAGGGTCGAATGGTGTAGGTACAGTTGAAGGGCACACTGGAAGGGAGCCCAAGTCTCCAGAAATGCCTTCGGAAATGTTGAGAACCAGCAGCAGGTGGTGAGGTGTTGTCAGGTGTGAGAGCTGAGGCGTTCTGTCCTTCTCCAAGCCGGTGGCGTGGAGCTTGGCTCGGTTAGACTACCCCCATACCCCTGGACAAGGGGGTGGGGTAGTGGCGGGGAAAAGTGGTGAACAAGCGCCGGCAGACGAGAGTGGTAGTTCAACCACTAATTAGGGGAAGACGAGGCAGGTGCAGTTCCTCACACAGGTTAGGTTAGGTGTGAGGAACTGCACCTGCCTCGTCTTCCCCTAATTAGTGGTTGAACTACCACTCTCGTCTGCCGGCGCTTGTTCACCACTTTTCCCCGCCACTACCCCACCCCCTTGTCCAGGGGTATGGGGGTAGTCTAACCGAGCCAAGCTCCACGCCACCGGCTTGGAGAAGGGCAGAACGCCTCAGCTCTCACACCTGACAACACCTCACCACCTGCTGCTGGTTTCTCAACATTTCGAAGGCATTTCTGGAGACTTGGGCTCCCTTCCAGTGTGCCCTTCAACTGTACCTACACCCAAATAACTCCCTGTACAGCTGTTTTGAGGGTGAGATGCGTGACAGCAAAACTCGGCAACGTAGATTGCTCCTCAAACAGCAGGAAGGGTCGAATGGTGTAGGTACAGTTGAAGGGCACACTGGAAGGGAGCCCAAGTCTCCAGAAATGCCTTCGGAAATGTTGAGAACCAGCAGCAGGTGGTGAGGTGTTGTCAGGTGTGAGAGCTGAGGCGTTCTGTCCTTCTCCAAGCCGGTGGCGTGGAGCTTGGCTCGGTTAGACTACCCCCATACCCCTGGACAAGGGGGTGGGGTAGTGGCGGGGAAAAGTGGTGAACAAGCGCCGGCAGACGAGAGTGGTAGTTCAACCACTAATTAGGGGAAGACGAGGCAGGTGCAGTTCCTCACACATGCCCCCACTAAAACATCTGCTGCACAGCTGATGTCGAAGAACTGCAGCTGACCAGGAGACATAAACAAACTTATAATACTTGAGTGCAGGAAACAAAACTTGTAAAAGACTGGAGTGCAGGAAAACAAAATAAAGAAAAGCTATTGCCGGCTGAGAAGGTCGGCTCCAATGTTGTCCGTCCCGGCAACATGAACAACCCTAAATTTATAGGGTTGAAGACCTAAAGCCCATCGTAGTATTCTATCATTTTTACCTTTGAATTTCTGAAGGTATATTAGAGGCTTGTGGTCTACTTCAAGGATAAATTCCTTACCTCGAAGATAGAAGTCAAACCTATGAATGCCGAATACGATGGCCAGGCATTCCCTCTCGATGGTAGAGTATCGTCGTTCCCGATCAAGTAGTTTCCGGCTGGCGTAAGAGATGGGATGTGGACGATCATCATGGTACTGAAGGAGTACAGCACCTAATCCATAGTTTGAAGCATCGGTACGTAGGACGAAGGTCTGGCTGGGGTCCGGAAGACGCAGAATAGGTCCCGAAGTCAAGGCTTGCTTCAGCAGCTTGAACCGTTCAAGCAGATCTTCAGTCCACTGGAGGGGATCCCGTACCGGCTTCTTCAACAAGTCAGAGAGGGGGCCGGTAAGCTCAGAGGCCTGAGGAATGAAAGCTTTATAAAATGATATCAAACCTAGGAAACTCCGGAGTAACTTCTTGGTGGTAGGAGGAGTCATGGAGGTGATGGCAGTCAACTTGCCAACTTGTGGTTGAAGATGGTCGCGGGACAAAACAAATCCCAGATAGTTGATGGACTCTGCTCCAAACCGGCACTTTTTAAGTTTGACAGTCAGACCGTTATGTTGTAGTCTATCTAAAACAGACTTGAGGGCAGAGATGTGAGTGGGCCAATCAGATGAATACACAAAAATATTATCAAAATAAAAAGAAACATTGGCCAAGCCAGCAAGCACAATCCTCATTAAGCGAATATAAGTGGCACAGGCCGTAACAAGACCAAAAGGCATCCGAGTAAATTCCATCAGGCCCTTGTGAGTGGGAAACGCAGTGAAGCGTCGAGCTTTGGCAGAAAGTGGAACCTGGTAATATGCCTTACTCAAATCTAGCTCTGAGAAGAACTCGGCACCAACGAACTTATGCAGCTCTGTCTCAATACTGCAGGATGGTTCAGCATGGAAAATAGTAACTGAGTTGAGTAACCTGTAATCAATGGCCATCCGATACGTACCGTCGGACTTCCTGACCATGATAACCGGAGAGCAGTGTGGAGAGGTTGAAGGTTGGATGATTCCTTGACTCAACAGTTGCTCAACCTCTTCCTGGTAGTAGTGCTGGAGATGGATTGGCACCGGGTAGATCTTCGCTTGTATTCTCTCCGTTGTAGTGAGGGTGATGTCGTGCTCGACAGTCTTGGTGCAGCCAGGTTGATCCGAAAAAGTAGACTGGTATGTGAGAAACAGGTCTTCAACCTGAGCAGACTGGTTCCAAGTGAGAGCGTGATTAATGATAGGTTCTTCAGCATTAGTTGGACTATCAGGTGTTAAAGAAAGCTCAGGTAAATCATCAATACCCTCATTCAAATAGGATGACTTACTCTTTTCCTCGGGCTCGCTTAAAGGTGAAATCTCGTCGAGGACTTGTAGCTGGTTAACTTGGGCCCGCCGGTGGTACTTCTTGAGGATATTGGCGTGGTAAAGTTTAGGTCCTCTTGGCATCTCGATCAAATAGTCCACCTTACCCCGTTTTTCCAAAACTTTGTGAGGGCCACTCCAAGCAACCAACAACTTGCTGGAGTCACTAGGCAGTAGTAACAATACCTCATCGCCTGGCTGGAATTGACGGTCTTGAGATCTTACGTCAAAGTAAGACTTATACCGGGCGATACTCACATCCGCGTGTTTGGCAGCAAGCTGGGCGCATTCGGTCAGTTTCTCCCGTAGCTCGATGACGTAACGGAAGGTTGATCTCTCATCTTCTGGGATCCTACGGTTTTCCCAAAGGTCACGGAGCACCGAGAGGGGGCCCCGCACTGACCTGCCATAGAGGAGTTCAAATGGAGAGAATCCAGTCCGGTCGTTAGGGATCTCTCTGAGGGCAAACAAAGTAGGGATCAAATATCGATGCCACTCCTTGGGCTTATCAGAGCACAGCTTCCGAAGGGCAGACTTCAGGGTACCGTGCAGCCGCTCAACTCGCCCGTTTCCGCTGGGGTGGAAAGGCGTAGTGAAGATGGGTTTTACTCCCAGTAGTTTGTGTAGCTCTGCCATAAGCTGGGAAGTAAATTGAGTCCCACGGTCGGAAAGTATTTCCCTGGGGATTCCCACTCTGGCGAAGATGGTTAGCAGAGCTTCAGATACAGATATGGTGTCAATATCTTTAAGAGGCATGGCTTCTGGAAACCCAGTGGAGAAATCAATTAGAGTGACAATGTAACGGTGTCCTTCAGAAGATGGTGGAGACAAGGGACCTACCAAGTCAATGGCAACTCTGGAGAAGGGTTCAGTTACGACAGGTAACGGTTGAAGAGGTACTGGACGTACCCTTCCCTTAGCCGACATACGTTGACACTTGTCGCAGGAACGGCAGTAATCCCGGATGTCTACACACATCCCTGGCCAATAAAAGTCTTGCAAGACCTTCATCTGGGTCTTCCGGTGGGAGAAATGTCCAGCCAAAGGACCTTCGTGAGCAACACGTAGGATGACAGGACGGCAATCGCTGGGAACAACCAAGGATAAACCATTTACCTTTTGAAGGTGATCCGATGAGAGACATTTTCGGTACAGGAGGCCGTCCTCATGTATGAACTGGTATGTGGCACCATCCCGTGCCTTCTCAACTTCTTCAGTGGTAGCCTTTGACTGTAAACACGTCAAGGAAGGACAGGATTCCTGAAGTTGACGAAACTCATCAGGGGTTACAGTCAAAGGATGGAGCTTAGGCAGAACAAGAGGGTGGACCCGTTTAGATCGACCGGCTCTGGTCTCCACAGCACACACTTGAGTAGTGGAGGACTCAACTGGTGGTAGATGTTGACATCCAGAAGGGCGGTTGTTCTTTTCTTGAGAGGAGAGGGAAGTTCCGGGCGAAGGCGAGTCATCAGGAGGCAACAGAGGATCTTGTAGGGAAGAAACGTCAGTGGTGGCTTGGTCATGGTCACTATGGAGAAGATGGTTGTCGTTACTGAGTAGAGAATCAGGACTATCAGGATCTTGTACTCCGGGAATATTCCCAACTAGAGCACTAGCAAATTTAATTGGGGCCCTTACAGCATCTGTCCAACCAGTGTAAAATGGGGCACCGTAAGTAACACTTAACGACAGGAAATTCGTCGATGCGTCCCAAATAGTCAGCAACTTGTACTTTGGGGCAGAGTGATGGGTCAATGTCTGGCAAGGCTTCCTCAGAAATTACAACTCCAGAGCATCCAGTATCCCTAATTATAGAGGAAGACCATGACCCATTAATAGTCCCCGTAACTGAGAAGTTAGGCACTTTATGGTCTTCTAAGCAAAATCCAACCTTATAGGGGGGCGTGGTAGTAGTTCCATCCTTGAATGCTCGAGGATTCCTGGGACAGCGTGGTCGTATATGTCCTGCTTCCCCACAATTGTGACAAGTCACGGTTGAGGGAGTCTGACTCCCAGGAGAAGGTAGAGGCTGGAGTGGAGTAGCAAGTAGAGGGGAGATTTTCTTAGCGTTGTTGTTGGAAGAGACCTTAGGATAGGCGTTGTGGGCGGATGCCCAGTCATCCGCTAGTTGTATTGCGTCCTTCAGCTTGGTAGGCCTTCTTTCCTTGATGAATAGGCGTATTTCTGCTGATAAGGAGGACAAAAATTGGTCAAAGATGATAAACTCCCTTAAATCAGCATAAACATTGGCCACAGAGGAAGACTCAACCCAAGAATCAAACATCCTCGATAACTGGGTAACAAACTGATGGTAGTTCTGTCCTACTCTAATCTTGTTTGACCTGAAATCCACCCGGTAGCCATCTGGAGTTTTACTGAAGCCTGTTAACAAGGCTTGCTTCAGTAACTCGTAATCCTCAGTGGTGGATGACGGAAGGGACGTGTAGAGTTCGGCAGCTTTACCAGTAAGGAGGCAACCCAGACGAACGGCAAAGGTATCTCTGGGTAAAACCAGCATCTCGGCCACACGCTCAAACCTAGTTAAATAGGTGGCAATGTCCTCTTCATCCTTGTATGGTGGTAGACTAGGTCTGGAAACAGGATCATGTGATGGTAGGACTGAGGGCTTACCTTTAGCTGCAATTTCTGCCAGCTTGATCTCTTTCTCCCTCTCAGCTTGTGCTTGTCTTTCTTCTCTTTCCTTCTCAGCTTGTCTTTCTTCTCTTTCAGCTTGTTTTTCTTCTCTTTCCGCTTGTTTTTCTTCTCTTTCCTTCTCAGCTTGTCTTTCTTCTCTTTCTCTTTCCTTCTCAGCTTGTCTTTGTCTTTCTTCTCTCTCAGCTTGTCTTTCTTCCCTTTCGTTTTTCTGTTGTTCAAGGATCCATTGGCCAATTTCCTTGCCCTGCAGACCGAGGGCTTCACCCTGCACCTTCAGTTCTTGAAAGGAAGACATGGAGAAGACTGAACAGAGAACACAACACAAAAACAAAAAATTGGACAACACCTCACGTGCAAAAATCTGGCAAAAGCAAGAGTTTGACGGCAATCAAAACACTCATAACATTACTCCCGGGCCTCAGGCAGCAACGGCGCGCAGCAGCGACTTAGATAACAACCCACAATCTGTAAAATGATAATAAATAATTGGTAGTTCTTATCCTGGCGAGGTCGCCAATATGTCAGGGCCGAGGTGACTACCAATTAATATTATCTTTTTATAGAGTTGTGGGGAAGAAAAATCATGGAGTATGATACCCCGAATATATTTACACACACACAAATAGCAAACAATAGGCTAGAAGCCAAAATAAATCACCAACGACGAACTGCTCGTAAACAATTACTAGAGCAGGGGTATGACACCCAAATAACTCCCTGTACAGCTGTTTTGAGGGTGAGATGCGTGACAGCAAAACTCGGCAACGTAGATTGCTCCTCAAACAGCAGGAAGGGTCGAATGGTGTAGGTACAGTTGAAGGGCACACTGGAAGGGAGCCCAAGTCTCCAGAAATGCCTTCGGAAATGTTGAGAAACCAGCAGCAGGTGGTGAGGTGTTGTCAGGTGTGAGAGCTGAGGCGTTCTGTCCTTCTCCAAGCCGGTGGCGTGGAGCTTGGCTCGGTTAGACTACCCCCATACCCCTGGACAAGGGGGTGGGGTAGTGGCGGGGAAAAGTGGTGAACAAGCGCCGGCAGACGAGAGTGGTAGTTCAACCACTAATTAGGGGAAGACGAGGCAGGTGCAGTTCCTCACACATGCCCCCACTAAAACATCTGCTGCACAGCTGATGTCGAAGAACTGCAGCTGACCAGGAGACATAAACAAACTTATAATACTTGAGTGCAGGAAACAAAACTTGTAAAAGACTGGAGTGGAGGAAAACAAAATAAAGAAAAGCTATTGCCGGCTGAGAAGGTCGGCTCCAATGTTGTCCGTCCCGGCAACATGAACAACCCTAAATTTATAGGGTTGAAGACCTAAAGCCCATCGTAGTATTCTATCATTTTTACCTTTGAATTTCTGAAGGTATATTAGAGGCTTGTGGTCTACTTCAAGGATAAATTCCTTACCTCGAAGATAGAAGTCAAACCTATGAATGCCGAATACGATGGCCAGGCATTCCCTCTCGATGGTAGAGTATCGTCGTTCCCGATCAAGTAGTTTCCGGCTGGCGTAAGAGATGGGATGTGGACGATCATCATGGTACTGAAGGAGTACAGCACCTAATCCATAGTTTGAAGCATCGGTACGTAGGACGAAGGTCTGGCTGGGGTCCGGAAGACGCAGAATAGGTCCCGAAGTCAAGGCTTGCTTCAGCAGCTTGAACCGTTCAAGCAGATCTTCAGTCCACTGGAGGGGATCCCGTACCGGCTTCTTCAACAAGTCAGAGAGGGGGCCGGTAAGCTCAGAGGCCTGAGGAATGAAAGCTTTATAAAATGATATCAAACCTAGGAAACTCCGGAGTAACTTCTTGGTGGTAGGAGGAGTCATGGAGGTGATGGCAGTCAACTTGCCAACTTGTGGTTGAAGATGGTCGCGGGACAAAACAAATCCCAGATAGTTGATGGACTCTGCTCCAAACCGGCACTTTTTAAGTTTGACAGTCAGACCGTTATGTTGTAGTCTATCTAAAACAGACTTGAGGGCAGAGATGTGAGTGGGCCAATCAGATGAATACACAAAAATATTATCAAAATAAAAAGAAACATTGGCCAAGCCAGCAAGCACAATCCTCATTAAGCGAATATAAGTGGCACAGGCCGTAACAAGACCAAAAGGCATCCGAGTAAATTCCATCAGGCCCTTGTGAGTGGGAAACGCAGTGAAGCGTCGAGCTTTGGCAGAAAGTGGAACCTGGTAATATGCCTTACTCAAATCTAGCTCTGAGAAGAACTCGGCACCAACGAACTTATGCAGCTCTGTCTCAATACTGCAGGATGGTTCAGCATGGAAAATAGTAACTGAGTTGAGTAACCTGTAATCAATGGCCATCCGATACGTACCGTCGGACTTCCTGACCATGATAACCGGAGAGCAGTGTGGAGAGGTTGAAGGTTGGATGATTCCTTGACTCAACAGTTGCTCAACCTCTTCCTGGTAGTAGTGCTGGAGATGGATTGGCACCGGGTAGATCTTCGCTTGTATTCTCTCCGTTGTAGTGAGGGTGATGTCGTGCTCGACAGTCTTGGTGCAGCCAGGTTGATCCGAAAAAGTAGACTGGTATGTGAGAAACAGGTCTTCAACCTGAGCAGACTGGTTCCAAGTGAGAGCGTGATTAATGATAGGTTCTTCAGCATTAGTTGGACTATCAGGTGTTAAAGAAAGCTCAGGTAAATCATCAATACCCTCATTCAAATAGGATGACTTACTCTTTTCCTCGGGCTCGCTTAAAGGTGAAATCTCGTCGAGGACTTGTAGCTGGTTAACTTGGGCCCGCCGGTGGTACTTCTTGAGGATATTGGCGTGGTAAAGTTTAGGTCCTCTTGGCATCTCGATCAAATAGTCCACCTTACCCCGTTTTTCCAAAACTTTGTGAGGGCCACTCCAAGCAACCAACAACTTGCTGGAGTCACTAGGCAGTAGTAACAATACCTCATCGCCTGGCTGGAATTGACGGTCTTGAGATCTTACGTCAAAGTAAGACTTATACCGGGCGATACTCACATCCGCGTGTTTGGCAGCAAGCTGGGCGCATTCGGTCAGTTTCTCCCGTAGCTCGATGACGTAACGGAAGGTTGATCTCTCATCTTCTGGGATCCTACGGTTTTCCCAAAGGTCACGGAGCACCGAGAGGGGGCCCCGCACTGACCTGCCATAGAGGAGTTCAAATGGAGAGAATCCAGTCCGGTCGTTAGGGATCTCTCTGAGGGCAAACAAAGTAGGGATCAAATATCGATGCCACTCCTTGGGCTTATCAGAGCACAGCTTCCGAAGGGCAGACTTCAGGGTACCGTGCAGCCGCTCAACTCGCCCGTTTCCGCTGGGGTGGAAAGGCGTAGTGAAGATGGGTTTTACTCCCAGTAGTTTGTGTAGCTCTGCCATAAGCTGGGAAGTAAATTGAGTCCCACGGTCGGAAAGTATTTCCCTGGGGATTCCCACTCTGGCGAAGATGGTTAGCAGAGCTTCAGATACAGATATGGTGTCAATATCTTTAAGAGGCATGGCTTCTGGAAACCCAGTGGAGAAATCAATTAGAGTGACAATGTAACGGTGTCCTTCAGAAGATGGTGGAGACAAGGGACCTACCAAGTCAATGGCAACTCTGGAGAAGGGTTCAGTTACGACAGGTAACGGTTGAAGAGGTACTGGACGTACCCTACCTTAGCCGACATACGTTGACACTTGTCGCAGGAACGGCAGTAATCCCGGATGTCTGCACACATCCCTGGCCAATAAAAGTCTTGCAAGACCTTCATCTGGGTCTTCCGGTGGGAGAAATGTCCAGCCAAAGGACCTTCGTGAGCAACACGTAGGATGACAGGACGGCAATCGCTGGGAACAACTAAGGATAAACCATTTACCTTTTGAAGGTGATCCGATGAGAGACATTTTCGGTACAGGAGGCCGTCCTCATGTATGAACTGGTATGTGGCACCATCCCGTGCCTTCTCAACTTCTTGAGTGGTAGCCTTTGACTGTAAACACGTCAAGGAAGGACAGGATTCCTGAAGTTGACGAAACTCATCAGGGGTTACAGTCAAAGGATGGAGCTTAGGCAGAACTAGAGGGTGGACCCGTTTAGATCGACCGGCTCTGGTCTCCACAGCACACACTTGAGTAGTGGAGGACTCAACTGGTGGTAGATGTTGACATCCAGAAGGGCGGTTGTTCTTTTCTTGAGAGGAGAGGGAAGTTCCGGGCGAAGGCGAGTCATCAGGAGGCAACAGAGGATCTTGTAGGGAAGAAACGTCAGTGGTGGCTTGGTCATGGTCACTATGGAGAAGATGGTTGTCGTTACTGAGTAGAGAATCAGGACTATCAGGATCTTGTACTCCGGGAATATTCCCAACTAGAGCACTAGCAAATTTAATTGGGGCCCTTACAGCATCTGTCCAACCAGTGTAAAATGGGGCACCGTAAGTAACACTTAACGACAGGAAATTCGTCGATGCGTCCCAAATAGTCAGCAACTTGTACTTTGGGGCAGAGTGATGGGTCAATGTCTGGCAAGGCTTCCTCAGAAATTACAACTCCAGAGCATCCAGTATCCCTAATTATAGAGGAAGACCATGACCCATTAATAGTCCCCGTAACTGAGAAGTTAGGCACTTTATGGTCTTCTAAGCAAAATCCAACCTTATAGGGGGGCGTGGTAGTAGTTCCATCCTTGAATGCTCGAGGATTCCTGGGACAGCGTGGTCGTATATGTCCTGCTTCCCCACAATTGTGACAAGTCACGGTTGAGGGAGTCTGACTCCCAGGAGAAGGTAGAGGCTGGAGTGGAGTAGCAAGTAGAGGGGAGATTTTCTTAGCGTTGTTGTTGGAAGAGACCTTAGGATAGGCGTTGTGGGCGGATGCCCAGTCATCCGCTAGTTGTATTGCGTCCTTCAGCTTGGTAGGCCTTCTTTCCTTGATGAATAGGCGTATTTCTGCTGATAAGGAGGACAAAAATTGGTCAAAGATGATAAACTCCCTTAAATCAGCATAAACATTGGCCACAGAGGAAGACTCAACCCAAGAATCAAACATCCTCGATAACTGGGTAACAAACTGATGGTAGTTCTGTCCTACTCTAATCTTGTTTGACCTGAAATCCACCCGGTAGCCATCTGGAGTTTTACTGAAGCCTGTTAACAAGGCTTGCTTCAGTAACTCGTAATCCTCAGTGGTGGATGACGGAAGGGACGTGTAGAGTTCGGCAGCTTTACCAGTAAGGAGGCAACCCAGACGAACGGCAAAGGTATCTCTGGGTAAAACCAGCATCTCGGCCACACGCTCAAACCTAGTTAAATAGGTGGCAATGTCCTCTTCATCCTTGTATGGTGGTAGACTAGGTCTGGAAACAGGATCATGTGATGGTAGAACTGAGGGCTTACCTTTAGCTGCAATTTCTGCCAGCTTGATCTCTTTCTCCCTCTCAGCTTGTGCTTGTCTTTCTTCTCTTTCAGCTTGTCTTTCTTCTCTTTCCTTCTCAGCTTGTCTTTCTTCTCTTTCTCTCTCAGCTTGTCTTTCTTCTCTTTCTCTTTCCTTCGTAGCTTGTCTTTGTCTTTCTTCTCTCTCAGCTTGTCTTTCTTCCCTTTCGTTTTTCTGTTGTTCAAGGATCCACTGGCCAATTTCCTTGCCCTGCAGACCGATGGGCTTCACCCTGCTCCTTCAGTTCTTGAAAGGAAGACATGGAGAAGACTGAACAGAGAACACAACACAAACAAACAAAAAAATTAGACAACACCTCACGTGCAAAAATCTGGCAAAAGCAAGAGTTTGACGGCAATCAAAACACTCATAACATTACTCCCGGGCCTCAGGCAGCAACGGCGCGCAGCAGCGACTTAGATAACAACCCACAATCTGTAAAATGATAATAAATAATTGGTAGTTCTTATCCTGGCGAGGTCGCCAATATGTCAGGGCCGAGGTGACTACCAATTAATATTATCTTTTTATAGAGTTGTGGGGAAGAAAAATCATGGAGTATGATACCCCGAATATATTTACACACACACAAATAGCAAACAATAGGCTAGAAGCCAAAATAAATCACCAACGACGAACTGCTCGTAAACAATTACCAGAGCAGGGGTATGACACCCAAATAACTCCCTGTACAGCTGTTTTGAGGGTGAGATGCGTGACAGCAAAACTCGGCAACGTAGATTGCTCCTCAAACAGCAGGAAGGGTCGAATGGTGTAGGTACAGTTGAAGGGCACACTGGAAGGGAGCCCAAGTCTCCAGAAATGCCTTCGGAAATGTTGAGAAACCAGCAGCAGGTGGTGAGGTGTTGTCAGGTGTGAGAGCTGAGGCGTTCTGTCCTTCTCCAAGCCGGTGGCGTGGAGCTTGGCTCGGTTAGACTACCCCCATACCCCTGGACAAGGGGGTGGGGTAGTGGCGGGGAAAAGTGGTGAACAAGCGCCGGCAGACGAGAGTGGTAGTTCAACCACTAATTAGGGGAAGACGAGGCAGGTGCAGTTCCTCACAACCACCGACATCAGGTACATCAAAGGCGCAGACAACGCTCCAGCAGACGCCCTCTCCCGCAACATTAATGCTGTGACGTCCTCTTCTCTTGATTACGCCGCCATAGATGCCGATCAGTCCGGCGACGCCGAACTGGATAAGCTATTGTACAACCCGGCGCTCAAGATAAAGAAACTCACGCTCCCAGGCACCAAGATCGCTCTCTACGCTGAAGTTTCAACAGACGCTGTCCATCCCTACCTGCCACAGCGACATCGCTACCGGGCCTTCCGTCAGCTTCACGATCTCTCTCACCCTGGCATCCGAGCTACACAGCACTTGATGACGTCTCGTTTCATCTGGGAGGGCATCAACAAGGATGTCAGACTCTGGACTCGTACCTGCACCAACTGTCAAGCCTCCAAGGTTACTCGGCATACTCACTCTCCGCCCGGCACTTTCACACCCGTCACGGAGAGATTCGACCACATCCACATTGACCTTGTCGGCCCCCTGCCACCCTCTGCCGGTCATCGCTACATCCTCACCTGTGTGGATCGTTTTACACATTGGGCCGAAGCCGCCCCCATCGCTGACATCACAACGGACACCGTCGCCCACGCTTTCATCGCTACTTGGGTCTCCAGGTTCGGTGTTCCTCTCAGCCTCATCTCAGACCGCGGCGGCCAGTTCGAGGCCAACGTGTGGAACAAGGTCATGGCCCTGCTCGGCATCCGCCGCTACAGGACTTCCAGCTATCACTCGCAGGCCAACGGCATGGTCGAACGGTTCCATCGCCAACTGAAGTCCTCCCTCATGGCCTCCATCCAACGAGAGAATTGGTCCCTGGCTCTCCCCATTGTTCTCCTCGGCATCAGGTCCTCCCTGAAGGAAGACCTGCACCACTCCTCGGCCGGCCTCTGACGCAGGCCTACCAGTGACCCTACCTCGTCCTGAGAAGGACTAGGAAGACTGTCATCATTGACAGGAACGGTGCTCAAGACGCGGTAACCATCGACCGAGTAAAGCCGACATATCTGTTGGCCCCAGATCAGGTTTCTGTTATATCTACCATCGAATTGGCAACAAAACAGCAGCACCGCACCACCACGATTTCTTTCCTCCTTCCTCGTCACTAGGGGTGAGTATTGTAGCAGTCTCCCCTACACACCATTAGAGAACGTGCAGTATACAGCTCTAATGTAAACGTGGTGCTTCACCACTAACTATTATAATTTATTATAATTTACTTTCATGTTTTCATGCTCTTCATTTTAATTTGTTTTGTATAACTTTATTTATGTTTTTACTTTTATAATATTATTAAATATTATATATCGCTGCAAACCAGCGGACACTATCAACTTGGCGCGCACTGTCCTCAGACAGTGCGCGTATACAATAATTAATATTTGTTTTTCAAATCTTTTATTTTATATATATATAGTCTATATTTTTGTGATTAAAATAACCTTAATTGGACATGAATTTTCTCTCTCCAGTCGACCAACTAGCTATTACAACACCCAAGCATCGAGTTACAATAGAACAGGTAACGGAAATAAGATTGTGATAGGAGGAGCTCAACGGAGAGGAGAGTTTAACAGAGTAAGCTGAAGGGTTGAAAATTATGAAAAGATCAAGAATGTTTGGCGTGTCTCTAAGGCGGTCAGGGATACAGGTGGGGAACTGCACCAGCTGCTCTAGGTCATGAAGGATAGCAAAGTTGAAGGCTTGTTCACCAGGTTGATCAGTGAAAGAAGATGAAAGCCAAAGCTGGTGGTGAACATTGAAATCCCCTAAAATAGAGATTTCAGCATAAGGAAAGTGAGATAGGATGTACTCCACTTTGGAAGTCAAATATTCAAAGAATTTTTCAGAGGAATTAGGTGAGAGATATACAGCACAGATTAATATATTCAGAGAGTGGCTTCAAAAGATTTACATATATGACTTGATCTGGAAAATTTTTCACTTATTTATTACTAATCCTATACATGATGTTAAATTTCTTGTACGATGAAATATAGTTAAAGATTACAGGTAAACGTTTTAACAAGACAAAACGAGTCACCAAGAATTAAAAGTTATTAAAGAAAATGCATGAAGTGGAACTAAAACGAATCAGGTTTACCCAACTAATCACACTAGATATGGCGATGTAAACACTAAATCGGCCAATTTATGATATGGAATAATAAAACAAGTAAATACTTTCCACGTTTTGGTTGTTGGGTGGTTTTTGTTTGTCGTGGTAGATGATGTAGGAAACATATTTGTTATTTTATCTTCCTTATATTCATTTGTTGATTTCTTTTCTTTTTTTACGTCATTTAAATTAAGACTTCTCTGCTATCTTCCAACTTTGTTGTAGCGCTTGTAAGTAAACTATATTTCAAATTCATCCGCAATTTTTGCAGTCGTAAGATTTACACCATGTATGATTTGAGCTTGCCACCATGTAAAGCTAAACGACAACTATTGTACGAATAGTTGCCAGAAATCCTTTGAAATAATAGTTTTTTTTTCTTCCTATATTATACAAACTGTTGGCGCCATTAGGCTCTATGGAAGCAGGATGCCTGTTATTTGGGGTAGGTTTTAAGACTTTTTTTTATAGTGACGCCTCGAATATTTACGTTGTCTCTTGAATACGTCGAGAACAGTTTTACATTAAAAGGGTAATGGCTAAGGGAAAACAAAAGCTTAACAGAGTAAGCTGAAGGGTTGAAAGTTAGGAAAAGATCAAGAATGTTGGGCATGTCTCCAAGGCGGTCAGGGATACGGGTAGGGAACTGCACTAGCTGCTCTAGGTCATGAAGGATAGCAAAGTTGAAGGTTTGTTCACCAGGTTGATCAGTGAAAGAAGATGAAAGCCAAAGCTGGTGGTGAACATTGAAATTCCCTAAAATGGAGATCTCAGCATAAGGAAAGGGAGATAGGATGTGCTCCACTTTGGAAGTCAAATAGTCAAAGAATTTTACATAGTCAGAGGAATTAGGTGAGAGATATACAGCACAGATGAATTTAGTTAGAGAGTGACATTGAAGTCTTAGCCAGATGGTAGAAAATTCTGAAGATTCAAGATTGTAGGCACGAGAGCAAGTAATGTCGTTACGCACATATGCGCAACAGCCAGCTTTGGATTGAAAATGAGGATAGAGAAAGTTGGAGGGAACAGAGAAGGGGCTGCTGTCAGTAGTAATATACAGCTGTGTTTCAGTTAGGAAGAGAAGATGAGGTTTAGTGGAGGAGAGATGGTGTTCCACAGATTGGAAATTAGATCTAAGGCCACGAATGTTGCAGAAATCGAGGGTAAAAGTATTAGAGGAAGTGTCAAGACACCCGAGGTCGTCAGCAGAGGGGCAGTCCGACCTGGGGACATTTGTGGTCCTCTCCCCAGATGGGGACTCCGAGGCTGGGTGTGGTGAAGCCATTTTTAAATTTTTATTTGAAGAGAGTGTAAAAGTGTAAGGTGTAGTAATCTTATGTAGGCTGCAGCTGCTCTCTTGTGTAAATGAGACACTAAGGGAACCGGGAAGAGAGGACACGGGGAATCACTCAGTCTGCAGCACTGCCTACATCCCCGTAAGTACCTTTCCTGGAGTATTCCACCGGGTGGCAGGTGTCTACTGCCTACTCCATATAGGTTGAGAATATCGTTAAATATTATACATATATTTAATGCATTACGTATTTTTGAAGTGTTTACGTATTCAAAAAAATTGCTTAACCATTTCACAAATAACAGATCTTTATTTGTATGTACATAAAATTAGACTTATTTTATTTAAACTCGACAAATAAACCCTTTTAGCTTAAACACAGGTAGATCTGTGTCATTATACCCTTGCAGAAGAAGGTTGGCGACGAAATGGGTACATGTGTGAGGTTATAGCCCTTCATAGCAAAAATACCCCTATAGTACCCTTAATTATTCAGAGTGTACTATTCTGGCACTTAATACATGCTTGCTGGGTTTGGTCTACTCCTCTATTACCCTATTAGTAAACCAGCTTTACCTATATTTTTCCTGAATCTAAACGTGTTTAGCTTGAAGCCATTTGTTCGT
>JAPQNM010000026.1:4049442-4069442 GCA_029783475.1 Metacarcinus magister
AAAAGCAGTTATGTGAAGACCATGAATAATAATTACACCATATTACGCTAAAAAGCCTATTACCAATACTTTAAAGAACATCCTGTCCGATGACGTCATCGTCAAGCGAAAGTTTAAATGGAGATTTTGTATTTTCATAATTCTTGATGGAGAATGTTAAAACAATTCATACATATTTTGCTCGATATTAAAGACCATCATATATACATAGTTTTATGCATGTATAATTTTTACTTATAGAAGTAAATTTCTTTTGACTGATCTTCTCTGTTTGCGAAAACCTCCATGTCAAAATGCTTCGACAAGTCTTAATGAAATATCGTGATCAGATGGTTGTTTTTCGATAACTAGATTTAATTATCAATTGTGATTTATTTCATTCCATTTGTTATGGTTGCCATAGTCTAATTTTTGAACGAAAATATACGTACGAAGCGATATCACCCCTTTGGACGACTGTACAATTATATGTTCCCCACTCTTGTCTCTATCAAGCTCACCCCTCAACCACTGGTTCATTGACACGTTAATATTTTGTGCCCCACACACCGCAACACTAAGGGCCGTATTCTTAGTCCCGTCGGGTCCCGCGGATATTCAAATGTTCCCGCCTCTGGGTCGCATATTCACCAATTGGCAAGCGAGTACCATACGGTACTCGCTTGCCAATTGGTGAATATGCGCCCGGGAGGCGGGAACATTTGAATATCCGCGGCACCCGACGGGACTAAGAATACGGCCCTAAATCATCCAGACACATATGTGAGGAACTTAAAGTGTTCCACCACCGCGTGTATTCTTGCACAAGCTGCCTTTGATGGTTTGAAGTGTTCGAGCGTGGCACCTCAAGGATAGCAGATGAGGCAGCCACTGAACGCATGTTCACTTACACGGGACGAAGCGGCTGGCAAAGCTGGGCGAGTGATGAAGTTGGACATTGCTGCACCTTGTACAAAGTAGTGAGCCCTGCCACGTCCCGGCCATGCTGCTGGCTATCCATGGACGTCTGGTATAGTAGTAAATTTTGGCTCTAGTAAGAAATGGATCTCCGCACGCTGCCAGACGTAGCGCAGCGCGTCGCGACTCGCAGATGAATTATAGATGAGTGTGAACGAGTATGATAGTGATGAATAATGTCTTTAATCCCATCCCTCTCCTCAATTAATGTGTTAGAGTGCCTTTGGAGTGAATCCTATCCAAGACCATGACCATCAGAGGGACTCCTAACCAAGGTGGTACAGTGGTCAGCGTTCGGGGATGACAACCTAGGGTCCCGAGTTTGATCCCCCGATATCCGCTGGCCACTTTCCATTATTTGATATCACCGCCGAGTGGCCAAAGACTACCCAAGTTGCTGCCATACTGTCGGGACTTACAATGTTATATGCATTTGAGGCTTTAGCAGCTATTAGCCTCTCTTCGTTCTCAACATATTCAAGCGAGAACGTAAACTTTAGAGGCGTCACTATAAGAAATCTAAAAACCTACTCCAAATAACAGGCAGAGGCAATTCCATCTATGCCTCCATAAAAGACTACTGGCGCCATATATTTATTATATAGAAGAAAAAAACCTGTTCCTTGGTTTGAGTGAGAAGGTTAGCTCCAACACCGGTGCTCCCCTTCGTCATCCCAGATTATTTTCTCCGCCCTACGCTGTATCTTGTCGAGAGTGGAGAGGTGTGATAGTGCCGCCCAACCCCAAGCAATATAAGCGTACTCAAGGGAGGAACGAATCTAGGCTTTGTACAGTAGCTGGCGTCCATTGCAGTCCAGAAGCCAAGAGATCATTCTAAGAGAGGAGAGATTTCTCGCTGCTGTTCTGGTGAGTTGGGAGATGTGGCTCTTGAAGGTCAGCTTACTGTCATAAGTGACCCCAAGGATGTTTATTTCTTGTTGCGGCGTCAGGGTCATTCCGGTGAAGTCCAGGTGGATACGTGAGTCTGTCCTGGACACCAGCAGCAACTGTGTTTTGTGTGGGGGGAGGCAAAGGTGACCTGCCACCTCAGCAGGTCATTTATATAGATATTCCATAGCATCGGCCCCACCACGCTGCCTTGTGGAACACTTGCCCTTATTATGTATGGCGACGACTGCTGACCGTTGCGTACTACCCGCATGTGCCGCTCCTGCAAGTAGTCATGCAACTCTAGCAGCACCCCGCCCACGCCCACCGCATGCAGTCGCACTAGCAAGGTGGTGTGCCACACACGATCAAAAAAACCCCGGTGGTGTCTAAGGCCAAAACAGCTGTTGGTCTCCCCTGGTCCAGGACGTCACTTCACTCGCTGGCCAGCAGAAGGTTGATGTTAGTTGATGAGTGCCCCTTCCGGAAGCCAAACTCCATAGCTTTCCAGCTTCTTGAAGAGTTTGGTCAGCCCACAAACACCATCAATAGTCACCGCCATGCACCTCAGCCTGATCGCATCTCAGAAGCATTCAATCGCCACTTTGCTGTTCCTACAGAGACCTTAAATGGACAGAAGAGGCGTCTGGATTTCTATGTGTGCAAAAACACAACCAGACGCCCAAGCAGACGTATGCGTGTGACGTCAAAATGCAATGAATGCAACGTTGCATTATGCTTGTACAGTTGTTTCAAAGATTATCACACGCTGAAAAAACTGTAAATTATATGTATATAAAACTGTATATAAAAAAAACATGTATAATATGTAAATAATATGTATATTCTGTTTTCTATATCATAAATCATTGGCGCCAGTAGGCTTCTTTTTTTTTGTTATAGAAGCAGGATGGACTTTCCTCTTGCCTGTTATTTGACGTAAGTTTTTTTAGATTTTTTTTTATAGTGACGCCTCGATAGTTTACGTTCTAACTTGAATATGTTGAGAACGTGCGAGGCTAATCGCTGCTAAAGCCTCAAATGCATATAACATTGTAAGTCCCGTCTGAGGACAGTATGGCAGAAATTTGGGTAGTCTTTGGCCACTCGGCTGTGATATCAAATAATGACAAGTGGCCAGCGGATATCGGGGGATCGAACGCTTGTCCACTGTACCACCGCCTCCCCTTTATATAATGTATAATATGTAATAATGTATATATATAATGTTTTGTTGCATATACTAATAAGTAAAATTATATTATCCACATTATTTTATATTACTTTGGCCTTTTGTGTACACTACTTTACGGTATAATCGTATAGGTTATTTTATAAGTGAAAAATATATTTGACATTATTAGATTACACATTGCTATACGTATTTAAAATTAGATTTTGATGGATACTAGAGAGAGAGAGAGAGAGAGAGAGAGAGAGAGAGAGAGAGAGAGAGAGAGAGAGAGAGAGAGAGAGAGAGAGAGAGAGAGAGAGAGAGAGAGAGAGAGAGAGAGAGAGAGAGAGAGAGAGAGAGAGAGAGAGAGAGAGAGAGAGAGAGAGAGAGAGAGAGAGAGAGAGAGAGAGAGAGAGAGAGAGAGAGAGAGAGAGAGAGAGAGAGAGAGAGAGAGAGAGAGAGAGAGAGAGAGAGAGAGAGAGAGAGAGAGAGAGAGAGAGAGAGAGAGAGAGAGAGAGAGAGAGAGAGAGAGAGAGAGAGAGAGAGGAGAGAGAGAGAGAGAGAGAGAGAGAGAGAGAGAGAGAGAGAGAGAGAGAGAGAGAGAGAGAGGAGAGAGAGAGAGAGAGAGAGAGAGAGAGAGAGAGAGAGAGAGAGAGAGAGAGGAGAGAGAGAGAGAGAGAGAGAGAGAGAGAGAGAGAGAGAGAGAGAGAGAGAGAGAGAGAGAGAGAGAGGAGAGAGAGAGAGAGAGAGAGAGAGAGAGAGAGAGAGAGAGAGAGAGAGAGAGAGAGAGAGAGAGAGAGAGAGAGAGAGAGAGAGAGAGAGAGAGAGAGCGAGAAAAAAAAAGAGAGAAAAAAAAAGAGAGAGAGAGAGAGAGAGGTGGGTGGTTGTCACACTTCCGTTGTCCAATTCCCTAGGGCTGGGATCACACATTCCACATTCTCTCTCTCTCTCACTCTCTCACTCTCTCTCTCTCTCTCTCTCTCTCTCTCTCTCTCTCTCTCTCTCTCTCTCTCTCTCTCTCTCTCTCTCTCTCTCTCTCTGTATGATTATGATTTGAAGTATGATTATCCATCCCATTTAATATGAATATATATAACGGTATATAATATAACCGCTAGAATAATTTTCTCACAAAACATCATTTGAATATTCACCAAAAAACTGATTTATCGAGGAAATTTATATATGTATATGATTATATATATATATATATATATATATATATATATATATATATATATATATATATATATATATATTAGTGTACCTTCAAGCCGCTTCGTTTTCTCTCAAATCAAACTACCAAATCTCGCCAGCATCTTTATTAAATTGTGCAAGTCACCAGATAACTACACAATTGAAGTCAAAGATAAGTTCACTGTCGGCTGCACATTTATGAAACTAATGCGATGATGTAATTTTTATTTCATTTTGCCATTGAGTGATTTCGGGCGTTTTTTAGCCGCACTGAGGGACTGATTCCCTTAGACACAGCCGCACGTTACGGGTTAATAAGTCAAGTTGAGGTGCAGAAATTGGGTGACTACAGCATTCCAGATTTTATCAATGACATTAATTCTCTTGAGGACTTGTTATCTAACCTAAACAGATCTCTAACTAATGCGATGATGTAATTTTTATTTCATTTTGCCATTGAGTGATTTCGGGCGTTTTTTAGCCGCACTGAGGGACTGATTCCCTTAGACACAGCCGCACGTTACGGGTTAATAAGTCAAGTTGAGGTGCAGAAATTGGGTGACTACAGCATTCCAGATTTTATCAATGACATTAATTCTCTTGAGGACTTGTTATCTAACCTAAAAAAATGTGACACTGAAGAACCAGCTTCTAATCCTGGCAGAATAATTTTTTTAATGCAACTTGTAATATCTGTATTGTCACTTCTACAAGAACAGTCATCTAAACATGTGAATACATTGAAAGTAATGTCTGAACAACTTCACTTAATGACCCTAAAACAACTGGACTATTCATCAGAATTCATGGTGTTTTCATCCCTGCTATATAACTGTTCCCCCCAAGCTTACAGGTTATTGAGGGAAAGTGGACAATTAATCTTGCCTTGCTACTCTACTATTAGAAGACTGACACTATCACACAATTTGAGCCCAGCAGCTGAACAACATAATAGCAACTTTCTGAAGTATATCAAGAATAAATTTAAAGTTTTATCACAAAGTGACATAACGGTAACACTAATGATTGATGAAATTCACATTAAACAGTATTTTGATTACAAAGGTGGTAATGTAGTTGGATCAGCTTTCAACAGTACTGAAGCTGCAAAAAGTGCATTTGTCTTTATGTTAAATAGTCTGTCCTCAAAATTTTAAGATGTTGTTCACATATTGCCAGCTAAAACTATGAATGCAAAAAGCCTGTTCAATATCATAAAGCGGGTCATTATTGGGTTAGAGCAGATAGGTTTCAAAGTAATATGTGTCATAACAGATAACAACTCCATCAATAGGAAAGCCATGTCATACTTCCACTCGCCTCCAAAAAGTTCCACTGTATATCGTCATCCAGCACATGATTCAAGGCCTTTATTTTTTATGTTTGATGCAGTACATTTACTAAAATGTATTAGAAATAACTGGATTAATACAAGAAATTATACTAAGTCCATGGCTTCTTTCTTATAGTATTGTATATATAGCCTTAATAGCTCCAAACAATTGCTACAAAAATCGCTCATGTCACACCGCCTTAAGTGATGCAATATGCGGTGGAGGGTAGATTGATGTGGTGATGATTGAAGTTGGTGGATGTTAATGAGATTTGAAGTGGATTTTGTTAAAAGGAAAACTTGATGAAAAGGTTTGTGTAAGAAGAAACGTGGGTGCATGAACTGTAAATGTAAACAGTTTATTACACAGTTTATTATATTTATGGCTATATTCATGTTAATAAAATTTGGAATCCGCTTGTCAATTTTGTGACTTCTTATCCGCTCTTGCATTATGATTAGCTTGATCAAATGGACATTATTGAACCATTTCTGTACGTCATTTTAGTATTATTCTAACTATAGTTAGACATTTTTATTCAGTTTTAAAAAGGCCTCTAACAATTAACCGGCTTCAAACTATTTTACGTAACCATTTATGCTACGATAGATTCTTAAACTGCACAAACTCTTCTAAATACAGGTAGCATAACATTGCATAGATACGCCAAAACAGAATGGGTTGAAAATATAAATCAAGTGTATATTCATAGCCTAGTTTCCACATAACTGATCAGGATATTTATGTCAATAAAAGTTGGAAATTATGTCTATTTCAAAGATTATATAATAATCCACTCTTACATCATGTTTAGCCTAATGTAATAGGTATGGAGCTATATTATTTATTAAACTAGGCTTCACATACATTTTACGTATCGTATGTTTAAGACAAATGCAAGTGATAAGTGTCTACTGTAGGACAGAGGACATAGCCAGAGAGATGACTGATGCTGATGACGTCACGGCTACCCGCGCATGGCCTTGTCTCTAGGTGGCGTTGGGTAGGGGCGATGGAGGGGAGCGGGAGAGAAAGTGGGAGTGCGGGAGATGGAATCGAGCGAGAGAGAAAGCAGGGGGCAGGGAGATGGCCCAAGAGCCGAGCGTAACCAGCCAATCACGAGGCAGAGTCATACTACGTCACTGGCGAGGGCGGAGCGTATGAAAATGTGATGTAGATTTCGGAAATATGCTCCCGGGTGTTGGTGTCCGCACTGGGTTGGTGGACGGAGAGGGTTCCGCTGTCACTGATATCTATGTAATACGATACTTTGTCTAGTGGTCGCTACCACCCTGAATTCCACAGCTGTCTCCACCGGGGATCAGCTGAGCATACGTCAACCCAGTCGGAGTCAATCTTGCTTGGTAGAACACTGGTTGACTGTGTGACGGAGGGAGGTTCAGCACCTAGTACAACACCCGCTAAACCGTCAATGACCAACATGTCCCGGCCAGGTGTTGCCTGTGATGCCGCTTGAAGGCAATATTTTCAGCCTTTGCAACAGCCAGTTCAGCACGTAAGTTTAGGATTATGTCAGTTAATGCCTCTATGGAGCTGAAGAGCAGCTCATCCTTTATGTGTTAGTTCTCCATCAAAGGCTGGGTAGCGTCGACGGGGCCTGGGAGAGTAGCGTGGGGTTCAGATTGAGGATCTTGAGTGGACGGGGTTGAATCAACTGGGTCGGATATTGGTACCCAGGAAGCGGGTCGTGTGATATCAAGTGAGGCTCTCAACTGATCAGTGAGTGAGCAGGTGAAAGAGTTTCCCGTATAACATTCTGTGCACACACTATTACGGCACTCCTCCTGGCTTCACCTAGAGGTAGGTTTGTCTCTGGTTGTGTAAAAATACACACAACAGTAGCTTGAGTCTGGTGTACCAGAATGGCCAGCCAATGCGATCTTCCCATGGGGCAGGGAGATGACCGGCACGGTGTTGTCTAAGCTTGACGCCAGTATTACACAATAACCATTTGTGTAAACAGGGGAAGCAGAAACAAGTCTGATGAGATGGGTCACGAGGATCAGGGTTGCGAGTCATGGATCACAAGTTTCAAGGTCACTGGGGTCAGCGCAGGCCGCCCGCTTATCAAAGGGGGAGAATCTGAGAGGCTGCGGGCTTGGTCCAAAAACTGCTTTAATCCGACAATCACTGTGCTTTTCCAATTGTAACACACATTCAGTCACTTGCACCTAAGAATTATTGACACTGAACAGGACCCTTTAGTTTACGAAGACACTGGAGTTAATCCAAGCTCGAGCAAGTAAGTTGTTCCAGCGCAATGTTCACTGAAACACGGAGCATGCGGGCATATGAACCTAGGGTCCCGGGTTCGAGTCCCAATATCCCCTGGCCACTTTTCTTTCTTTGGTATTACCACCGAGTGGCCAAAGATTACCCAAATTGCTGCCATACTGTCTTCAGAAGGGACTTACAATGTTATATTCATTTGAGGCTGTAGCAGCAATAGCCTTTCTCGTTCTCAATATATTCAAGAGAGAACGTAAACATTCGAGGCGTCACTATAAAAAATCTAAAACTAGGCCAAATAACGTGCAAGAGGTAGTTTATCTTAGCCTCCATAAAGCCTACTGGCGCCAACGGTTTCTGATGTAGAAAATTATTTTTTTTTATATGTATATATATGTATAAATATATATATATATATATATATATATATATATATATATATATATATAAATATATATATATATATATATATATATATATATATATATATATATATATATACCTTCATTGCGTAATTAATTATATATCCCACCTTGTCAATTGAGTGGTGAGCACGTGATGGGCGGTGCCCCTTCACCATCTTAAGGGAAGCATTGTCAGGGCCGAGGTGACTACCAATTAATATTATGCTTCTATAGAGTTAGGGGGAAGAAAAATCATGGAGTATGATACCCAGAATATATTTACACACACAATAATAGCAAACAGCAGGCTAAAAGCCAAAATAAATCACCAATGACGATCTGCTCGTAAACAATTACCAGAGCAGGGGTATGGCACCCAAATAACTCCCTGAACAGCTGTCTGGAGGATGAGTTGTGCGGCAGCAACACTCGGCAACGTAGATAGCATCTCAGACAGCAGGGAGGGTCGAATGGTGTAGGTACAGTTGAAGGGCACACTGGAAGGCAGCCTAAGTCTCCAGAAATGCCTTCGGAATGTTGAGAACCAGCAGCAGGTGGTGAGGTGTTCTCAGGTGAGAGAGCTGAGGCGTTCTGTCTGTCCCCGGTCCGGCGGCGTGGAGCTTTCCTCGGTTAGACTAACCCCCTACCCATGGACAAGGGGGTGGTGTAGTGGCGGGGAAGCCGGTGAACAAGCAGTTGGAGAGGTGAATCAGTGCCGGCAGACGAGAGTGGTAGTTCAACCACTAATTAGGGGAAGACGAGGCAGGTGCAGTTCCTCACACATGTCCCCACTGAAGTATCTACTGTACAGCTGATGTCGAAGAACTGCAGCTGACCAGGAGACACAAACAAACTTATAATAGGCTGGAGTGCAGGAAACAAAACTTGTAAAAGACTGGAGTGCAGGAAACAAATAAAGAAAAACTATTGCCGGCTGAGAAGGTCGGCTCCAATGTTGACTGTCCCGGCATCATGAACAACCCTAAATTTATAGAGTTCAAGACCTATACCCCATCGTAGTATTCTATTATTTCTACCTTTAAATTTTTCAAGGTATATTAGAGGCTTGTGGTCTACTTCAAGGATAAATTCCTTACCTCGAAAATAAAAGTCAAACCTATGAATGTCGAACACGATGGCCAGGCATTCCCTCTCGATGGTAGAGTATCGTCGTTCCCGATCAAGTAGTTTACGGCTGGCGTAAGAGATGGGATGTGGACGATCATCATGGTACTGAAGGAGTACAGCACCTAATCCATAGTTTGAAGCATCGGTACGTAGGACGAAGGTCTGGCTGGGGTCCAGAAGACGAAGAATAGGTCCCAAAGTCAAGGCTTGCTTCAGCAGCTTGAACCGTTCATGTAGATCTTCAGTCCACTGGAGGGGATCCCGTACCGGCTTCTTCAACAAGTCAGAGGCCTGAGGAATTAAAGCTTTGTAAAACGATATCAAACCTAGGCAACTCCGGAGTAACTTCTTGGTGGTAGGAGGAGTCATGGAGGTGATGGCAGTCAACTTGCCAACTTGTGGTTGAAGATGGTCGCGTGACAAAACAAATCTCAGTTAGTTGATGGACTCTGCTCCAAACCAGCACTTTTTAAGTTTGACAGTCAGACCGTTCTGTTTTAGTCTATCTAAAACAGACTTGAGGGCAGAGATGTGAGTGGGCCAATCAGATGAATACACAAAAATATTATCAAAATAAAATGAAACATTGGTCAAGCCAGCAAGCACAATCTTCATTTAGCGAATATAAGTGGCACAGGCCGTAACGAGACCAAAAGGCATCCGCGTAAATTCCATCAGGCCCTTGTGAGTGTGAAACGCAGTGAAGCGTCGAGCTTTGGCAGAAAGTGGAACCTGATAATATGCCTTACTCAAATCTAGCTCTGAGAAGAACTCAGCATCAACGAACTTATGCAGCTCAGTTTCAATATTGCAGGATGGTTCAGCATGGAAAACAGTAACGGAGTTGAGTAACCTGTAATCAATGGCCATCCGATACGTACCGTCGGACTTCCTGACCATGATAACCGGAGAGCAGTGTGGAGAGGTTGAAGGTTGGATGATTCCTTGACTCAACAGTTGCTCTTCCTGGTAGTAGTGCTGGAGATGGATCGGCACCGGGTAGATCTTGGCTTGTATTCTCTCCGTTGTAGTGAGGGTGATGTCGTCTTGGTGCAGCTGTAACGCTCCTTTTTTTTGTAACCATAAATTAGGTCAATTACCCCCCCCCCAGAGTTGAAACTCTCATAGTGGAAGGAGAAAATGAGAAATGAAGGGGGGTTGTTGTTAATCTTAAGTAACTATCGTTATCTAGGTATTCAGGTAGGGAAAATTGAGACGAGCTAATTATAAGGTGAAGTAGTTACACACCTTAAGGGTAGTTTTGCGAAAGGCTGTTATCCTAGGAGGTGTATGTCGGGAAATTACTGTATTTCAATACCCTCCTGTATTCACTGGCCTCCGCGCCGTAATCCTATCTTTTTTTCTTTACTTACGGTGGAATAGTATAAGGAAGAGTAGTTATTTTAGCATAACATATGGAAGAGTTTTGTAGGTTCCAATAATGGGTTGATGTGAGCAAGACGAAGAAATTCGAGTATGTGGTAATTGTAATATTTATTTCGTAGGAGAAGAATAATTGAGACTGAAGGGTGTTGTAGTTATGATTCTAATTAAGATAGAAATTTGGATAAATGAATGGTATGTCAGGGGATATTAGGGTATAGATATAATTATTAGGGAGTTAAGTATAGATAGAGGTATATGTCAACTGTTGTTTTGGTGGTAGCCGGCTGTGCACGCTACCACCATTCGGTCGCCACACCTTCCTTCGTGAACAGGTATGAATTTATAGCTCTGTATTAGTTAGCTAAGCTACAGAGTTAATTCTTTAAAATCATGAAGTGCGTTATATGTGTTAAGCTTGTCATTTCTAGAGTGTGAATAAGTGTAAAGAAAATGCATTATAGTGTATTTAACGCCAGGGCTAATGTGTTTTTTTTCCTTCTGATTCGGTCGCCACACTTTCCTTCGTGAACAGATTCGAACGCCAACCACCTTCGTGAACAGTCTACCTCCACGTCCAGGCTGTTGCTGTTCAAAAGTGTAGGTCAGTGAAGCCAGCCAAGTGATGTGGGAAAGTCTAGCAGGTTAGGAATTAGAAATCTAGGGCAAGTGATAGGAAGAAATTACACTATTAAGGTGATAGTAGGTAACAAGTGGTTGCCACGTGTTAATAGGCTGTTGTTAAGGTGTCGTTAATACCTCAGTTTCCTCGTCTTTCGCTCTCAGATCCGAAGGAATATTCCATCTGAGACGAAAAAAGAGTGATAGGAATTAACTTGGCCAATTGTTTAGTATTATTATCTATTATTTTCGAATGTGCTGGTCATTCATAAAGTTTTAAGTGATATTTATTTTTTATAAGTAATTATCAAATATATATTTTCGATACTTCATCTTCAAATATCATTATCCCTGAACACCCTACCCTCTGACCGATTGACAAGGAAAGTGAGACAGAACCTACTATTTATTTTTATTTATTTTGGTGTGTAAATACGTAAGTATTACACAGCCAGATTGATCAGAAAAAGTAGACTGGTATGTGAGAAACAGGTCTTCAGCCTGAGCAGACTGGTTCCGAGTCAGAGCAGGATTAATGACAGGTTCTTCAGCATTAGTTGGACCATCAGGTGTTAAAGCAAGCTCAGGTAAATCATCAATACCCTCATTCAAATAGGATGACTTACCCTTTTCCTCGGGCTCGCTTAAAGGTGAAATTTCGTCGAGGACTTGTAGCTGGTTAACTTGGGCCCGCCGTTGGTATTTCTTGAGGATATTAGCGTGGTAAAGTTTAGGTCTTCTTGGCATGTCGATCTAGTAGTCCACCTTACCCCGTTTTTCCAAAACTTTGTGAGGACCACTCCAAGCATCCAACAACTTGCTGGAGTCACTAGGCAGTAGTAACAATACCTCATCGCCTGGCTGGAATTGACGGTCTTGAGATCTTACGTCAAAGTAAGACTTATACCGGCCGATACTCACATCCGCGTGTTTGGCAGCAAGCTGGGCGCATTCGGTCAGCTTCTCCCGTAGCTCGATGACGTTACGGAAGGACGATCTCTCATCTTCTGGGATCCTACGGTTTTCCCATAGGTCACGGAGCACCGAGAGGGGACCCCGCACTGACCTGCCATAGAGGAGTTCAAAAGGAGAGAATCCAGTCCAGTCGTTAGGGATCTCTCTGAGGGCAAACAAGGTAGGGATTAAATATCGATGCCACTCCTTGGGCTTATCAGGGCACAACTTCCGAAGGGCAGACTTCAGGGTACCGTGCAGCCACTCAACTCGTCCGTTTCCGCTGGGGTGGAAAGGCGTGGTGAAGATGGGTTTTACTCCCAATAGTTTGTGTAGCTCTGCCATAAGCTTGGAAGTAAATTGAGTCCCACGGTCGGAAAGGATCTCCCTGGGGATTCCCACTCTGGCGAAGATGGTTAACAGAGCTTCAGATACAGATATTGTGTCAATATTTTTAAGAGGTATGGCTTCTGGAAACCCAGTGGAAAAATCAATAAGAGTTACAATGTAACGTTGCCCTTCAGAAGACGGTGGAGACAAGGGACCTACCAAGTCAATGGCAACTCTGGAGAAGGGTTCAGTTACGACAGGTAACGGTTGAAAAGGTACTGGACGTACCCGTCCCTTAGCTGACATACGTTGACACTTGTCGCAGGAACGGCAGGTCTGCACACATCCCTGGCCAATAAAAGTCTTGCAAGACCTTGTTCTGGGTCTTCCGGTGGGAGAAATGTCCAGCCAAAGAACCTTCGTGAGCAACACGTAGGATGACGGTACGGCAATCACTGAGAACAACAAAGGATAAACCATTTACCTTTTGAGGGTGATCCAAGGAGAGACATTTTCGGTACAGGAGGCCTTCCTCATGTATGAACTGGTATGTGGCACCATCCCGTGCCTTCTCAACTTCTTGAGTGGTTGCCCTTGTTTGTAAACACGCCAAGGAAGGACAGGATTCCTGAAGTTGACGAAACTCATCAGGGGTTACAATCAAAAGATGGAGCTTAGGGAGAACTAGTGGGTGGACCCGTTTAGATTGACCGGCTCTGGTCTCCACAGCACACACTTGAGTAGTTGAGGACTCAACTGGTAGTAGATGTTGACATCCAGAAGGGAGTTTGTCCTTGTCGAGAGGAGAGGGAGGTTCCGGGCGAAGGCGAGTCATCAGGAGGCGACAGAGAATCTTGTAGGGAAGAAACGTCAGTGGTGGCTTGGTTATGGTCACTATGGAGAAGATGGTTGTCATTACTGAGTAGAGAATCAGGACTATCAGGATCTTGTACCCTGGGAATATTCCCAACTAGAGCACTAGCAAATTTAATTGGGGTCCTTACAGCATCTGTCCACTCAGTGTGAAATGGTCACCGTAATTAACACTTAACGACAGGAAATTCATCGAGGCGTCTCAAATAGTCAGCAACGTGTACTTTGGAGCAGAGTGATGGTTCAATGTCTGTGTCAGGGCCGAGGTGACTACCAATTAATATTATCTTTTTATAGAGTTGTGGGGAAGAAAAATCATGGAGTATGATACCCCGAATATATTTACACACACACACAACTAGCAAACAATAGGCAAGAAGCCAAAATAAATCACCAACGACGAACTGCTCGTAAACAATTACCAGAGCAGGGGTATGACACCCAAATAACTCCCTGTACAGCTATCTGGAGGGTGAGATGCGTGACAGTAACACTCGGCAACGTAGATTGCTCCTCAGACAGCAGGAATGGTGGAATGGTGTAGGTACAGTTGAAGGGCACACTGGAAGGGAGCCCAAGTCTCCAGAAATGCCTTCGGAATGTTGAGAAACCAGCAGCAGGTGGTGAGGTGTTGTCAGGTTTGAGAGCTGAGGCGTTCTGTCCTTCTCCAAGCCGGTGGCGTGGAGCTTGGCTCGGTTAGACTACCCCCCTACCCCTGGACAAGGGGGTGGGGTAGTGGCGGGGAAGCCGGTGAACAAGCGCCGGCAGACGAGAGTGGTAGTTCAACCACTAATTAGGGGAAGACGAGGCAGGTGCAGTTCCTCACACATGCCCCCACTAAAACATCTGCTGCACAGCTGATGTCGAAGAACTGCAGCTGACCAGGAGACATAAACAAACTTATAATATACTTGAGTGCAGGAAACAAAACTTGTAAAAGACTGGAGTGCAGGAAAACAAAATAAAGAAAAGCTATTGCCGGCTGAGAAGGTCGGCTCCAATGTTGTCTGTCCTGGCAACATGAACAACCCTAAATTTATAGGGTTGAAGACCTAAAGCCCATCGTAGTACTCTATCATTTTTACCTTTGAGTTTCTGAAGGTATATTAGAGGCTTGTGGTCTACTTCAAGGATAAATTCCTTACCTCGAAGATAGAAGTCAAACCTATGAATGCCGAATACGATGGCCAGGCATTCCCTCTCGATGGTAGAGTATCGTCGTTCCCGATCAAGTAGTTTCCGGCTGTCGTAAGAGATGGGATGTGGACGATCATCATGGTACTGTAGGAGTACAGCACCTAATCCATAGTTTGAAGCATCGGTACGTAGGACGAAGGTCTGGCTGGGGTCCGGAAGACGCAGAATAGGTCCCAAAGTCAAGGCTTGCTTCAGCAGCTTGAACCGTTCAAGCAGATCTTCAGTCCACTGGAGGGGATCCCGTACCGGCTTCTTCAACAAGTCAGAGAGGGGGCCGGTAAGCTCAGAGGCCTGAGGAATGAAAGCTTTATAAAATGATATCAAACCTAGGAAACTCCGGAGTAACTTCTTGGTGGTAGGAGGAGTCATGGAGGTGATGGCAGTCAACTTGCCAACTTGTGGTTGAAGATGGTCGCGGGACAAAACAAATCCCAGATAGTTGATGGACTCTGCTCCAAACCGGCACTTTTTAAGTTTGACAGTCAGACCGTTTTGCTGTAGTCTATCTAAAACAGACTTGAGGGCAGAGATGTGAGTGGGCCAATCAGATGAATACACAAAAATATTATCAAAATAAAAAGAAACATTGGCCAAGCCAGCAAGCACAATCCTCATTAAGCGAATATAAGTGGCACAGGCAGTAACAAGACCAAAAGGCATCCGAGTAAATTCCATCAGGCCCTTGTGAGTGGGAAACGCAGTGAAGCGTCGAGCTTTGGCAGAAAGTGGAACCTGGTAATATGCCTTACTCAAATCTAGCTCTGAGAAGAACTCAGCACCAACGAACTTATGCAGCTCTGTCTCAATACTGCAGGATGGTTCAGCATGGAAAATAGTAACTGAGTTGAGTAACCTGTAATCAATGGCCATCCGATACGTACCGTCGGACTTCCTGACCATGATAACCGGAGAGCAGTGTGGAGAGGTTGAAGGTTGGATGATTCCTTCACTCAACATCTGCTCAACCTCTTTTTGGTAGTAGTGCTGGAGATGGATGTGATGGTAGTGGCAGTAGTAGTAATAATAATAATAGAAGTAGTAGTAATAATAGAAGTAGTAGTAATAATAATAATAATAGTAATAATAGTAGTAGTAGTAGTAGTAGTAATAATAGTAATAGTAGTAGCAGTAGAAGTAGTAATTAAGAGGAAAACCAGTAAAGAAATCAATGCAAGTTACAAGGTGACGGTGCCCTTCAGTTGATGGAGACAAGGGACCTACCAAGTCAATGGCAACTCTGGAGAAGGGTTCAGTTACGACAGGTAACGGTTGAAGAGGTATTGGACGTACCCTTCCCTTAGCTGACATACGTTGACACTTGTCACAGGAACGGCAGTAATCCCGGATGTCTGCACACATCCCTGGCCAATAAAAGTCTTGCAAGACCTTCATCTGGGTCTTCCGGTGGGAGAAATGTCCAGCCAAAGGACCTTCGTGAGCAACACGTAGGATGACAGGACGGCAATCGCTGGGAACAACCAAGGATAAACCATTTACCTTTTGAGGGTGATCCGAGGAGAGACATTTTCGGTACAGGAGGCCTTCCTCATGTATGAACTGGTAAGTGGCACCATCCCGTGCTTTCTCAACTTCTTGAGTGGTAGCCTTTGATTGTAAACCCGTCAAGGAAGGACAGGATTCCTGAAGTTGACAAAACTCATCAGGGGTTACAGTCAAAGGATGGAGCTTAGGCAGAACTAGAGGGTGGACCCGTTTAGATCGACCGGCTCTGGTCTCCACAGCACACACTTGAGTAGTTGAGGACTAAACTGGTGGTAGATGCTGACATCCAGAAGGGCGGTTGTCCTTTTCTTGAGAGGGGAGGGAAGTTCCGGGCGAAGGCGAGTCATCAGGAGGCAACAGAGGAGCTTGTAGGGAAGAAACGTCAGTGGTGGCTTGGTCATGGTCACTATGGAGAAGATGGTTGTCATTACTGAGTAGAGAATCAGGACTATCAGGATCTTGTACTCCGGGAATATTCCCAACTAGAGCACTAGCAAATTTAATTGGGGCCCTTACAGCATCTGTCCAACCAGTGTAAAATGGACACCGTTAGTAACACTTAACGACAGGAAATTCGTCGATGCGTCCCAAATAGTCAGCAACTTGTACTTTGGGGCAGAGTGATGGGTCAATGTCTGGCAAGGCTTCCTCAGAAATTACAACTCCAGAGCATCCAGTATCCCTAATTATAGAGGAAGACCATGACCCATTAATAGTCCCCGTAACTGAGAAGTTAGGCACTTTATGGTCCTCTAAACAAAATCCAACCTTATAGGGAGGCGTGGTAGTAGTTCCATCCTTGAATGCTCGAGGATTCCTGGGACAGCGTGGTCGTATATGTCCTGCTTCCCCACAATTGTGACAAGTCACGGTTGAGAGAGTCTGACTCCCAGGAGAAGGTAGAGGCTGGAGTGGAGTAGCAAGTAGAGGGGAGATTTTCTTAGCGTTGTTGTTGGAAGAGACCTTAGGATAGGCGTTGTGGGCGGATGCCCAGTCATCCGCTAGTTGTATTGCTTCCTTCAGCTTGGTAGGCCTTCTTTCCTTGATGAATAGGCGTATTTCTGCTGATAAGGAGGACAGAAATTGGTCAAAGATAATAAACTCCCTTAAATCAGCATAAACATTGGCCACAGAGGAAGACTCAACCCAAGAATCAAACATCCTCGATAACTGGGTAACAAACTGATGGTAGTTCTGTCCTACTCTAATCTTGTTTGACCTGAAATCCACCCGGTAGCCATCTGGAGTTTTACTGAAGCCCGTTAACAAGGCTTGCTTCAGCAACTCGTAATCCTCAGTGGTGGATGATGGAAGGGACGTGTAGAGTTCGGCAGCTTTACCAGTAAGGAGGCAACCCAGACGAACGGCAAAGGTTTCTCTGGGTAAAACCAGCATCTCGGCCACACGCTCAAACCTAGTTAAATAGGTGGCAGACTAGGTCTGGAAACAGGATCATGTGATGGTAGGACTGAGGGCTTACCTTTAGCTGCAATTTCTGCCAGCTAGATCTCTTTCTCCCTCTCAGCTTGTGCTTGTCTTTCTTCTCTTTCAGCTTGTGCTTGTCTTTCTTCTCTTTCCTTCTCAGCTTGTCTTTCTTCTCTTTCTCTTTCTCTCTCAGCTTGTCTTTCTTCTCTTTCTCTTTCCGCTTGTTTTTCTTCTCTTTCCTTCGTAGCTTGTCTTTGTCTTTCTTCTCTCTCAGCTTGTCTTTCTTCCCTTTCGTTTTTCTGTTGTTCAAGGATCCACTGGCCAATTTCCTTGCCCTGCAGACCGAGGGTTTCACCCTGCTCCTTCAGTTCTTGAAAGGAAGACATGGAGAAGACCACACAGAGAACACAATACAAAAACAAAAAATTGGACAACACCTCACGTGCAAAAATCTGGCAAAAGCAAGAGTTTGACGGCAATCAAAACACTCATAACATTACTCCCGGGCCTCAGGCAGCAACGGCGCGCAGCAGCGACTTAGATAACAACCCACAATCTGTAAAATGATAATAAATAATTGGTAGTTCTTATCCTGGCGAGGTCGCCAATATGTCAGGGCCGAGGTGACTACCAATTAATATTATCTTTTTATAGAGTTGTGGGGAAGAAAAATCATGCAGTATGATACCCCGAATATATTTACACACACACACAACTAGCAAACAATAGGGTAGAAGCCAAAATAAATCACCAACGACGAACTGCTCGTAAACATTTACCAGAGCAGGGGTATGACACCCAAATAACTCCCTGTACAGCTGTCTGGAGGGTGAGATGCGTGACAGTAACACTCGGCAACGTAGATTGCTCCTCAGACAGCAGGAAGGGTCGAATGGTGTAGGTACAGTTGATGGGCACACTAGAAGGGAGCCCAAGTCTCCAGAAATGCCTTCGGAATGTTGAGAAACCAGCAGCAGGTGGTGAGGTATTGTCAGGTTTGAGAGCTGAGGCGTTCTGTCCTTCTCCAAGCCGGTGGCGTGGAGCTTGGCTCGGTTAGACTACCCCCCTACCCCTGGACAAGGGGGTGGGGTAGTGGCGGGGAAGCCGGTGAACAAGCGCCGGCAGACGAGAGTGGTAGTTCAACCACTAATTAGGGGAAGACGAGGCAGGTGCAGTTCCTCACAGTCTGGCAAGGCTTCCTCGGAAATTACAACTCCAGAGCATCCAGTATCCCTAATTATAGAGGAAGACCATGACCCATTAATTGTCCCCGTAACTGAGAAGTTAGGCACTTTATGATTTTCTAAACAAAATCCAACCTTATAGGGGTGCGTGGTAGTAGCTCCATCCTTGAATGCTCGAGGATTCCTGGGACAGCGTGATCGTATATGTCCTGCTTCCCAACAATTGTGACAAGTCAGGGTTGAGGGAGTCTGACTTCCAGGAGAAGGTAGAGACTGGAGTGGAATAGCAAGTCGAGGGGAGATTTTCTTAGCGTTTTTATAGGATAGGCGTTGTGGGCGGATGCCCAGTCATCCGCTAGCTGCATTGCTTCCTTCAGCTTGGTAGTCCTTCTTTCCTTGATGAATAGGCATATTTCTGGTGATAAGGAGGACAGAAATTGGTCAAAGATATAAACTCCCTTAAATCAGCATAAACATTGGCCACAGGGGAAGACTCAACCCAAGAATCAAACAACCTCGATAACTGGTAACGATCTGATGGTAGTTCTGTCCTACTCTAATCTTGTTTGACCTGAAATCCACCCGGTAGCCATCTGGAGTTTTACTGAAACCTGTTAACAAGGCTTGCTTCAGTAACTCATAATTCTCAGTGGTGGATGACGGAAGGGACGTGTAGAGTTCGGCAGCTTTTCCAGTAAGGAGGCAACCCAGACGAACGGCAAAGGTATCTCTGGGTAAAACCAGCATCTCGGCCACACGCTCAAACCTAGTTAAGTAGGTGGCAATGTCCTCTTCATCCTTGTATGGTGGTAGACTAGGTCTGGAAACAGGATCATGTAATGGTAGGACTGAGGACTTACCTTCAGCTGCAATTTCTGCCAGTTTGATCTCTTTCTCCCTCTCAGCTTGTGCTTGTCTTTCTTCTCTTTCAGCTTGTTTTTTTTCTCTTCCTTCGTAGCTTGTCTTTCTTTTCTCTCTTTCTCCGCTTGTCTTTCTTCTCTCTCAGCTTGTCTTTCTTCCCTTTCGTGTTTCTGTTGTTCAAGGATCCAGTGGCCAATTTCCTTGCCCTGCAGACCGAGGGCTTCACCCTGCTACTTCAGTTCTTGAAAGGAAGACATGGAGAAGACCAAACAGAGAACACAATACAAAACAAAAATATGGACACCACCTCACGTGCAAAATCTGGCAAAAGCAAGAG
>JAPQNM010000026.1:4071942-4075105 GCA_029783475.1 Metacarcinus magister
ACAGCAGGGAGGGTCGAGTGGTGTAGGTACAGTTGAAGGGCACACTGGAAGGGAGCCCAAGTCTCCAGAAATGCCTTCAGAATGTTGAGAACCAGCAGCAGGTGGTGAGGTGTTCTCAGGTGAGAGAGCTGAGGCGTTCTGTCTGTCCCCGGTCCGGCGGCGTGGAGCTTGCCTCGGTTAGACTACCCACCAATTTAGTGTGAGCGGTGTCTTGACACTCCTCTTTTGAAAGAGTATAAGTCATAGGCAGGCGGAAAAACAGACAAAGGAAGTGAGTTCCAGAGTTTACCAGTGTAAGCGATGAAAGAGTGAAGATACTGATTAACTCTTGCATTAGGAAGATGGACAGAATAAGGATAAGAATAAGTAGAAAGTCTTGTGCAGCGAGGCCGCGGGGGGGGGGGTGGGGGGAGGCATACAGTTAACAAGTTCAGAAGAGCAGTCAGCATGAAAATAGCGGTAGAAGATAGATAAAGATGCATCATTGCGGCGGTGACTTAAAAAATCAAGAAAGTCAGTTAGAGGAGGAGAGTTGATTAGGCGAAAAGCTTTAGACTCCACCCTGTTTAAAAGAGCTGTATGAGTTGAGCCCCCCAAGACATGTGAGCCATACTCCATACATTGGCGGATAAGGCCCCTGTACAGTGCAAGCAGCTGAGAGGGAGAGAAAAATGGACGCAGACGCCATAAGACACCTAACTTCTTGGAAGCTGATTTAGCAAGAGTAGAGATATGAAATTGCCAGTTTAGATTTTTAGTAAAGGATAGACCGAGTGTGTTTAATGTGGAGGAGAGGGGAAGTTGAGTGTCATTGAAGAAGAGGGTATAGTTATCTGGGAGGTTATGTCGAGTAGATAGTTGTAGAAATTGAGTTTTTGAGGCATTGAACAAAACCAGGTTTGCTCTGCCCCAATCAGAAACAAGTGAAAGATCAGAAGTTAAGCGTCCTATAGCATCTTGCCTTGAATGATTTAATTCTTGTTGGGTCGGGTGTCTGTTGTACGACGTTGAAAAATGCAAGGTGGTGTCATTAGCATAGGAGTGGATAGGGCATTGAGTCAGATTTAGGAGATCATTGATGAATAATAGAAAGAGAGTGGGTGATAGGACAGAACCCTGAGGAACATCATTGTTGATAGTTTGTGAAAAGAACAATGACCATCCACTACAGGAGCAATAGACCGGTCGGATAGGAAACTAGAGATGAAGGTACAGAGAGAAGGATATAATCCGTAGGAGGGTAGTTTAGAAAGTAAAGATTTATGCCAGATAGGCGAGCTATCCCTCTCCACGTAAGTAGCAGTGCCTCCTTACCCTCACATCTGGGTAACGCATAGGCTGGAATTTTTTCTTCACGACAAGGGTATATCGAGTTTGGACGGTCTCCTTTCCCTATCAACTGGGTCGCGTGTAAACTGGCTACGCCGCTTCGCCCTCACACAGCTAGTACTGTGAGACCACGTTTTTTCTCTAGCTAGCTGCTTAGTTTTTTCTAGCTTTAATTCGTACCATATTCCATATGATCATCAACTATCGCTGGTTGCTCTGTTGTAAGATTATTGTAATAATCTGGCAACTTTAATCTAACTTTAATGTTAATTTGAAATTTGAAAGCCATACAACTACAGATACACTGTATGTTCAGCTTCTTAAGAATAGTGGAGGAGCGCACGAATGAAAAATAGTAATTTTGAACAAGAAACCTTGAGGTTTCGTAAATGAGGGACTCATGCTTTTTGATGTTCCAACTCTTGCCGTACATCAGTGGTTCCCCATTTATGTTGAGGTCATGTGGTAGGAATAGAAGTGTATGTCCCTGGTATCTTGCCAACGCGCTTCCATATTAATGAGTGTCTAGGCGTTTAGAGATGACACGAGCCTAAGTTAATTCATATTCATCACTATAAAAGTCTGTCTTGTGAGAGCGATGCAATCCCAAAGCCTGGCCTCATCGGACACTCACTATCTAAAGTTCAGAGATGTATCTGATATACATATAAACAGGTATAATTCAGAGGTTTCATACGAGTTATATCAGTAATCCCTCTGTAGTCAGTGACAGTGTCATACCACAGCGGATTTCATTCGTTAAAATTACCAAGAACAAAAATAGAGCGGGGAAGCTGGCAGATAATATCTTCAAGATCACGGAGTGGTACGACCTTCTTTGTAGGAATGTGACTTGAACCAACTGTGTAAGTCTTAGAAAGATGGACATGACATGCAACAGCCTCCAAAATAGACTAGAGTTGAACAACAGATATCTTGACGACAGAAGAAGGCACTATAACCCCGAAAACCACAACCTGCCTGTGTTGGTGCATAGTTAAACCCTGTTCGACATAGACAGCCGCATGGCCCAGTTTGCACATTACTCACGAAATTCCATTGTAAAAATACTGACATTTTTGGAAACGAAAGGTAGAAAATTAGTAAAAGACTTATAACCAAACACAAGGAATGACAAAAATTACTATACAGAATTACGTAACTTGTGTATAAGATAAAGAGTGTTAAAAGTTGTCTTCCAATACTTACTGAAAACTCTTCATCATAGCATATGTATATTGGGATTGTATTTGTTAAAACGTTACTGGAATTAAGGAAAAATAGCATTGAATGCAATAGTTTTGCTTTTGTCCCTTGGCTAACTATTTGCTGCAACTGGCTGTCGGTCGTTGGTAGTGTCGTTACCAGATAATATGTTAAAATGGTAGATAAACATATGTGGATATAAAGAGAAAACGAAACCGTTGAGATGAAACAAGAGAGAAAACGGTGTCAGCAGGAGGAAGCAGGTGTCAGCTTTTTGACCCAAACGGTGACCGCACAGGTGTCCGGGGGAGGCCATAAAACCTGCCGGCTTCTTTTGTTAAACACATGACCTAGGGTTAAGGCAAACTGACCTCTAATATCGGAAAATGGGAAAATAACCCTTATATCAGAAAATAGAAGTCTAGGGAAATTAGCCTCTATGTTGTAGCCTCCCCAAAATAGTTGTCTTTATGAAAATTTGTAACTGTTGAGGGTTTTGAGAAATATATATATAGCTGTAGAAAACTTAGATCTTCACTTCTTTCAGCGACTTCCAGCTTGAGAAGCATGCAGAGCTCTCAGCTCAGAATGGAGTTTCTGAACAGTAAGTGGAAGCTCTTTGTTTTTA
>JAPQNM010000026.1:4080205-4082705 GCA_029783475.1 Metacarcinus magister
TCCGCCCACAACGCCTATCCTAAGGTCTCTTCCAACAACAACGCTAAGAAAATCTCCCCTCTACTTGCTACTCCACTCCAGCCTCTACCTTCTCCTGGGAGTCAGACTCCCTCAACCGTGACTTGTCACAATTGTGGGGAAGCAGGACATATACGACCACGCTGTCCCAGGAATCCTCGAGCATTCAAGGATGGAACTACTACCACGCCCCCCTATAAGGTTGGATTTTGCTTAGAAGACCATAAAGTGCCTAACTTCTCAGTTACGGGGACTATTAATGGGTCATGGTCTTCCTCTATAATTAGGGATACTGGATGCTCTGGAGTTGTAATTTCTGAGGAAGCCTTGCCAGACATTGACCCATCACTCTGCCCCAAAGTACAAGTTGCTGACTATTTGGGACGCATCGACGAATTTCCTGTCGTTAAGTGTTACTTACGGTGCCCCATTTTACACTGGTTGGACAGATGCTGTAAGGGCCCCAATTAAATTTGCTAGTGCTCTAGTTGGGAATATTCCCGGAGTACAAGATCCTGATAGTCCTGATTCTCTACTCAGTAACGACAACCATCTTCTCCATAGTGACCATGACCAAGCCACCACTGACGTTTCTTCCCTACAAGATCCTCTGTTGCCTCCTGATGACTCGCCTTCGCCCGGAACTTCCCTCTCCTCTCAAGAAAAGAACAACCGCCCTTCTGGATGTCAACATCTACCACCAGTTGAGTCCTCCACTACTCAAGTGTGTGCTGTGGAGACCAGAGCCGGTCGATCTAAACGGGTCCACCCTCTTGTTCTGCCTAAGCTCCATCCTTTGACTGTAACCCCTGATGAGTTTCGTCAACTTCAGGAATCCTGTCCTTCCTTGACGTGTTTACAGTCAAAGGCTACCACTCAAGAAGTTGAGAAGGCACGGGATGGTGCCACATACCAGTTCATACATGAGGACGGCCTCCTGTACCGAAAATGTCTCTCCTCGGATCACCTTCAAAAGGTAAATGGTTTATCCTTGGTTGTTCCCAGCGATTGCCGTCCCGTCATCCTACGTGTTGCTCACGAAGGTCCTTTGGCTGGACATTTCTCCCACCGGAAGACCCAGATGAAGGTATGGCAAGACTTTTATTGGCCAGGGATGTGTGCAGACATCCGGGATTACTGCCGTTCCTGCGACAAGTGTCAACGTATGTCAGCTAAGGGAAGGGTACGTCCAGTACCTCTTCAACCGTTACCTGTCGTAACTGAACCCTTCTCCAGAGTTGCCATTGACTTGGTAGATCCCTTGGCTCCACCTTCTTCTGAAGGGCACCGTCACCTTGTAACTTGCATTGATTTCTTCACTGGTTTTCCTCTTAATTACTACTTCTACTGCTACTACTATTACTACTATATTACTATTATTATTATACTACTACTACTACTACTATTCTATTATTATATTACTACTACTTCTATTATTACTACTACTTCTATTATTATTATTACTACTACTGCCACTACCATCACATCCATCTCCAGTACTACTACCAAGAAGAGGTTGAGCAGATGTTGAGTCAAGGAATCATCCAACCTTCAACCTCTCCACACTGCTCTCCGGTTATCATGGTCAGGAAGTCCGACGGTACGTATCGGATGGCCATTGATTACAGGTTACTCAACTCAGTTACTATTTTCCATGCTGAACCATCCTGCAGTATTGAGACAGAGCTGCATAAGTTCGTTGGTGCCGAGTTCTTCTCAGAGCTAGATTTGAGTAAGGCATATTACCAGGTTCCACTTTCTGCCAAAGCTCGACGCTTCACTGCGTTTCCCACTCACAAGGGCCTGATGGAATTTACTCGGATGCCTTTTGGTCTTGTTACGGCCTGTGCCACTTATATTCGCTTAATGAGGATTGTGCTTGCTGGCTTGGCCAATGTTTCTTTTTATTTTGATAATATTTTTGTGTATTCATCTGATTGGCCCACTCACATCTCTGCCCTCAAGTCTGTTTTAGATAGACTACAACATAACGGTCTGACTGTCAAACTTAAAAAGTGCCGGTTTGGAGCAGAGTCCATCAACTATCTGGGATTTGTTTTGTCCCGCGACCATCTTCAACCACAAGTTGGCAAGTTGACTGCCATCACCTCCATGACTCCTCCTACCACCAAGAAGTTACTCCGGAGTTTCCTAGGTTTGATATCATTTTATAAAGCTTTCATTCCTCAGGCCTCTGAGCTTACCGGCCCCCTCTCTGACTTGTTGAAGAAGCCGGTACGGGATCCCCTCCAGTGGACTGAAGATCTGCTTGAACGGTTCAAGCTGCTGAAGCAAGCCTTGACTTCGGGACCTATTCTGCGTCTTCCGGACCCCAGCCAGACCTTCGTCCTACGTACCGATGCTTCAAACTATGGATTAGGTGCTGTACTCCTTCAGTACCATGATGATCGTCCACATCCCATCTCTTACGCCAGCCGGAAACTACTTGATCGGGAACGACGATACTCTACCATCGAGAGGG
>JAPQNM010000026.1:4092705-4100205 GCA_029783475.1 Metacarcinus magister
TAGTAGTAGTAGTAGTAGTAGTAATATTAGTAGTAGTAGTAGTAGTTATTGTTGTGGTAGAAGTAGTAATAATGAATATAGTAGTAGTAGTAGTAGAAGTAGTAGTAGTAGTAGAAGTAGTAGTAGTAGTAGTAGTAGTAGTAGTAGTAGTAGTAGTAGTAGTAGTAGTAGTAGTAGAAGTAGTAGTAGTAGTAGTAGTAGTAGTAGAAGTAGTAGAAGTAGTAGTAGTAGTAGTAGTAGTAGTAGTAGTAGAAGTAGTAGTAGTAGTAGTAGTAGTAGAAGTAGTAGTAGTAGTAGTAGTAGTAGTAGTAGTAGTAGTAATAGTAGTAGAAGTAGTAGTAGTAGTAGTAGTAGTAGTAGTAGTAGAAGTAGTAGAAGTAGTAGAAGTAGTAGTAGTAGTAGTAGTAGTAGAAGTAGTAGTAGTAGTAGTAGTAGTAGTAGTAGTAGTAGTAATAGTAGTAGAAGTAGGTGCGTCAGTATTTATTACTACCAGTGTGAGGAACTGAATAACGAGAGACAAAAACGAATGAGGAGCGGTAAAGTAAAGAAAGACGTATGTTTGATTGTAAATTACCTGATAAATCTGTCTTAAAAAGCTTTCTCAGGGAAAGATAACCATGAGAGGCAACACAATCCTGTGAAGATAAAAAAAAAGTAATAAAGTTTTAGATTTTGACAGAACAAACGAAAGAGTGTTGCAGGCCTTGTGTTGCAGGCCTTGTGTTGCAGGCCTTGTGTTGTAGGCCTTGTGTTGTAGGCCTTGTGTTGCAGGCCTTGTGTTGCAGGCCTTGTGTTGTAGGCCTTGTGTTGCAGGCCTTGTGTTGCAGGCCTTGTGTTGCAGGCCTTGTCGTTGCAGGCCTTGTGTTTTAGGCCTTGGTAGGCTTGTGTTGCAGGCCTTGTGTTGCAGGCCTTGTGTTGCAGGCCTTGTGTTGTGTTGCAGGCCTTGTGTTGCAGGCCTTGTGTTGCAGGCTTTGTGGTTGCAGGCCTTGTGTTGCAGGCCTTGTGTTGCAGGCCTTGTGTTGCAGGCCTTGTGTTGCAGGCCTTGTGTTGCAGGCCTTGTGTTGCAGGCCTTGTGTTATTGATGAAGCCCATCAGTGTTACAAGGAGGAAAGGAGTGAAAGGGAGTTGCACCACCTCGCTCCCATTCCTTGGTGGACGCCGGACTGGCTCTGCGAGTGATCCGTTCTGCTTCATCGTTTTATACTTTTCTTTACGACGTTCGTTCATGTTTCGTTGGCTTTCAGAGAAGACGATGTTTTAACTTTGTGATATGTCTGTAAGCTGGAGGGAATAGTAGGAATGGAGTCGTCTGCAGGTCCATCCTTGCCTCATGCATTTATTTACTGCCCCGTGAGTTTGCCTCAACAAATGTCTTCATTACATTCCAAGACACCTCACATTTCTCGTTTGCCTCTCGCAGGTGCCGCGGCGTGTGGAGGGTGGCACGTCCGCTGCTCGAGGCGTGGGAGGGACGTGCACTCAACTATAAACCAAGAAAAGAATAGTCGTCAGCCAAGGTAAGAAAGTCGAACAAACTTGTAGTTTTGTGTTTAATGTTACCTAAAAAGTAAAACCACGAGGGTTTGTTAGGTCAGGCAACAGCACCGTCCGATAAGTTCATGAGGAGGGAAGGAAGTAGTGTAGTTATAGACCACCGTGAGCCGGTCACCGTAAGGATCCTCCACAACAGAACGTATCCGTTGGTGCACTCTCATACCTTATCTCTGTTCCACTAACTTTGGTAATGATGCTTTCTGCTTTTTAACTGTTTCGCAAAGCCTTGCCGTTTTGTCTAAATCATTGCAAAGTGACTCCAGACACACAGAAAGCCGCGTACACTTGCCTCCTCAGCTCATGCTACAGTTAGCAATGATGGACAACGTCAGGCTTGTACACATACTCACAGTAGTATTGTTTCACATCACGATAACGACACCTTGTGATCATTTAACTTTCACTATGAACACTAAGATAACACGTCCATCAGGACTCCAGGTCAGTCGGTGAACTGTATCGGAAGTTTCAGCTGTTTCATGAATTTTTTTTTTTCATTTAAACTGATACAAAATTCCCTGGCGACAAGTAATTCTCCTCGAAAAAAGTGTTTGATGCACAGAACGCGGGGAGTAGCATTCTCTGTGGACGAAAAGTTCCGCTGCCTCCCATTCTTTCCAACGAGCCAGTTTTCCTGACTAGCGTGGCGCTGAGTCCAGTGTTCGCTATCAGTAAGTAGTTCAACATTAGGCCGGGCATTAACACACAGCTGACAAGCTTAATTGTCCTCTACAACGCCCTCACGACCAATTCTTTATCTGTGTACTCACCTGATGGATATCGGCAGCGAACCGCTTCCGCTCTTCCTCACTTTGTTACAGGAAGGCTTATCCTGCCGCTTGGAAGGGCGAGGCTGGCCGGGCTGTGGCTCTGCTGTGAGGAGGGACAACCAACCCTTCAAGATCACTTTCATGGGTGAACACCTTGTAGTTCATTTGATCATTTTCTGGGTAATTTCACACAAATCCCGGCACCTGCACCGTCAACACTGGTGAAGGCACCTTACAGCCACCTGTCCTTACACTCACGTGAATCTTCGCGGCTGACAAGCACTTTGCTGCGGAACAGAGAGGCTCAGGCAATACTAGTGCTGGTAAATGTGGTGCAAGGAATCGATAAACTGAGCCTCACCCAAAGACCGCAGCGAGAGGGTCTCTGCCAGGCCACCCTCGGAGGCTTACCGACGCGTGACGACACACACCAAGTGATGCGTCGCGTCATCCCTTTGAGGAGCTGCGGCCCGCGGCACCCCTCGGCGGTAATGGTGTGGGGGTAATGTATCCTGAATAAGAGACAGCCATTTGCAGCAAGACAAGAACACTGAAATTCACTTTACATACAAACACCAAACCCACCAAGCAGCCTCACGTATGCCCAAGTAACACTGCAGCCTCCAATTACCATGACTGTTCCTGCAACTATTAGAAGGCGATCACAAACTAAAGAGAAAGAAGTATGAAAACGTAAAAATTACACTGTGCCGAAAATAAAACAAGAGGAAACTTTGTATCACGAGAGGCATGAGTGCAGCTTAAGATGAGGTGGAAAAGCCTTCCGTGTACTCTCCACAGTTTCAATTTTAACTTTGCTTTTCACTCGTTTAGGCGAAAAGTTATCTAGGACGAAGCCACATCAGAGTGTGTTCATTTTCCCTGCACCTCTGCCACCACCTCATCCGATTAGCGCCTCACACTGTCTTCCGCAACTCATCTCAACTTTGGCCACACTTCTCACCGCCTCCAATAATCCCCGGTCCCTCACCCCCACAGCCGTGAAGTGCTCCGCCGCCACCACCACCACCACCACCACCACCACCACCACTACCACCACACCACCACCACCACACCACCACCACCACACCACCACCACCACCACACCACCACCACCACCCTCTACCACCACCACCACCCTCTACCACCACCACCACCCTCTACCACCACCACCACCACCACCACCACCACCACCACCACCACCACCACCACCACCACCACACAGCCTCGCCTTGACGTGCAGCGTGAAGTCATGGGTCGTCAGGAATCCTTCCCTTGCATTTTAAGTATTGGAAAAGAAACTTTCTGATTCGCTTGATAGTCGAGGCGACGAGCGTCCAGTACTGAGGCAGGGGAGGAGGATGGAGGCAGGGGAAGCATGGCTGAGGTAGGTGGAGCAGGGGGAGCAGAGGTGAGACAGGGGAGCAAGGGAGAGGCAGGGGAGGAGGGGTGAGGCAGGGGTGAGGCAACGTGTAACACATTTCCACCTGAACAGCTGGCAAAGCAACACCTGTGATGCTCACCTCAACCTGCAACGAAACATTTATTGAAGGAATAAAAAACAAGCCAAGAATTCATGACAGGCAACGTAAACATGAAATACTGATGCTATGAAACTTAATGTCAGGAAACTTTGAAGCCATGAAATTGAAACCCTTATCACATGAAACTTGATGCCATGACCCGTGATGAAGGTGACACCAAACTCTCCTTCCATTACTGGTTAAAACGAACTAAATGACTTTAGAATTTATAGACTCACGTGACGTTTCTCTTTTAAATGTTAATGGAATGTGTAAGGAATGGCGGTATTTTTTGCATTCAGAAAGTCCAAATCTTTGTTTTAATGAATTGCATCGTATTGTTTGATTAAGCTTAGTGTTGCTGTCTTAGTAATGTGTTGCAAGATGGTGTTGGATGGAAGTCAATCACGTGATGGTGAGGATTGCCTTGTGATTTTTTATTGTTTTCAGATTTTTTTTTTTATATGAATAAGTGTTTATGTTTATGGCAGCCTCGGTATATTTTGCGTATAGAAAACATATTAATGACTTGTTGGATGAACTTAGTTGCTGCTGCTGCTGCCTTCTAATGTATGTCACTGGTTAACTTAATAGGTATGTATGACACTTTCCCTTCCCTCTCTCACTTCCTCACTCCCGCCTGATCCGTAGCATTGGTTCACCTCATTGTCAAACCCAGACTCCATACCTCTTGGTACATGTGATTCGTGATACCTTGACGCGTAATACGTATGATTGTATCCGGCTGGCTGGAGGGGATCCAGTACTCATCCAGCAGATCAATGTGAATCAAGGGACTGCACCTCAAGGTTATACCCCGTGTTATTATATGCCAAAAACGTGGCCTCGATGCCCGCAGTGTTCGGTGTGTGCGTTGAATGAAGACAAGAAGCATCTAACAAGACACAGTTGTAGGTATGATTGAGTGGTTCGGTGACTCGGTGTTGCTGGATTACTGTTACTCCTCTGAGGGTGTTCTGCCCCCGCTTGGTGGTAGTAGCTGGGCACCTCCGAAGGCTAGGTGAGGGCACGGTGTGGAGTTGGATTTATTTGTTAATTGTTCATGATGGGCAGTTCATGCTTGAACCATGAAGGTCAAGTCACCGGCGTGACCAACCACTGCCCTGATGATTTATGTTTGGTCATCTGTGAGAAGTGTTTACTAACAAGACGTTTTATTTTTACACTCGAATACAATAAATGATAATATTGTACGTATACCAAACGGTAGATTGGACTCTTGCGTCACCTATATAACATACATTATTAAAGAGATGCTTGAAAAGGGAAGGGAAAAGAGAGATGGTGACGAGAGCGGGCAGTGGATGAAAGAGATGGAAATGGAGGGCTGGAAAAACCGGTGTTCGGCGAGGCGTGGGAAGCCTTCCAGAGTGACAGGTCAGAGGACGTCAAAAATATCATAAAATACAGAAAGCACATTGTTATAGTTTCATGATGCAATACAACTTGAATACATAGTGGGACCTATCCGTAGTGTTGCCGGAGCAGGATATTCATATTGTTGTTGAGCGTTGATATTACGTAATATATATAGCAGTGTAGGAGTAAAGCACCACACACCAGCGGACTGTTACTCTTGATCAAAACTTTGTCTTTCAAGGCCTCGTCCCTCCAGCAGTCATCCCAATACACCGATCACCAACACCCACACAACACACGACCACCAACACCCACACAACACACGACCACCAACACCCACACAACACACGACCACCAACACCCACACAACACACGACCACCAACACCCACACAACACACGACCACCAACACCCACACAACACACGACCACCAACACCCACACAACACACGACCACCAACACCCACACAACACACGACCACCAACACCCACACAACACACGACCACCAACACACACACAACACACGACCACCAACACCCACACAACACACGACCACCAACACACACACAACACACGACCACCAACACACACACAACACACGACCACCAACACACACACAACACACGACCACCAACACACACACAACACACGACCACCAACACACACACAACACACGACCACCAACACCCACACAACACACGACCACCAACACACACACAACACACGACCACCAACACACACACAACACACGACCACCAACACACACACAACACACGACCACCAACACACACACAACACACGACCACCAACACACACACAACACACGACCACCAACACACACACAACACACGACCACCAACACACACACAACACACGACCACCAACACACACACAACACACGACCACCAACACCCACACAACACACGACCACCAACACACACACAACACACGACCACCAACACACACACAACACACGACCACCAACACACACACAACACACGACCACCAACACACACACAACACACGACCACCAACACACACACAACACACGACCACCAACACACACACAACACACGACCACCAACACACACACAACACACGACCACCAACACACACACAACACACGACCACCAACACACACACAACACACGACCACCAACACACACACAACACACGACCACCAACACACACACAACACACGACCACCAACACACACACAACACACGACCACCAACACACACACAACACACGACCACCAACACCCACACAACACACGACCACCAACACACACACAACACACGACCACCAACACACACGCAACACACGATCACCAACACACACGCAACACACGACCACCAACACCCACGCAACATACGACCATCAACACCCACGCAGCACACCACCACCAACACATCACGCAACACACGACCACCAACACACACACAACACACGACCACCAACACCCACACAACACACGACCACCAACACACACACAACACACGACCACCAACACCCACACAACACACGACCACCAACACACACACAACACACGACCACCAACACTCACGCAACACACGATCACCAACACACACGCAACACACGACCACCAACACCCACGCAACATACGACCATCAACACCCACGCAGCACACCACCACCAACACTCACGCAACACACGACCACCAACACACACGCAACACACGACCACCAACACCCACGCAACACACGACCACCAACACTCACACAACACACGACCACCAACACTCACGCAACACACGATCACCAACACTCACGCAACACACGACCACCAACACTCACACAACACACGCCCACCAACACACACGCAACACACGCCCACCAACACTCACGCAACACACGCCCACCAACACACACGCAACACACGCCCACCAACACACACGCAACACACGACCACCAACACTCACGCAACACACGACCACCAACACACACGCAACACACGATCACCAACACTCACGCAACACACCCCCACCAACACTCACGCAACACACGCCCACCAACACACACGCAACACACGACCACCAACACTCACCCAACACACGATCACCAACACTCACGCAACACACGCCCACCAACACTCACGCAACACACGCCCACCAACACACACGCAACACACGCCCACCAACACACACGCAACACACGCCCACCAACACACACGCAACACACGCCCACCAACACTCACGCAACACACGCCCACCAACACACACGCAACACACGCCCACCAACACTCACGCAACAC
>JAPQNM010000026.1:4105205-4108066 GCA_029783475.1 Metacarcinus magister
TCTGAGAATCCACGAACAGGGAAAAGTTGCCCGCTCGTTCACTAGGCCTTTACGTGCCCGCCGATCTGCGACCCGCCGTTTGGTGCTGCGAGTTACGACGCAAAACTAAAGCGACACTCCAGGGAAGGCCGCTGACGTCAGTGTTTCACCGTCCATGGAAGGGCGAGCTTTGCGGGAGGTGAATGGAGGCCGCGGCGGCACGAGCGAGGCCGTTGTAATGCCGCGGCGAGGAGCTTACGTTTACTTATTGGATGTCGACGTTAACGGATCAGCGGGTCAGCGTGTGAATGGGTTGTCTGTTGAGTGAAAGAGAGAGAGAGAAAGAGAGAGAAAGAGAGAGAGAGAGAGAGAGAGAGAGAGAGAGAGAGAGAGAGAGAGAGAGAGAGAGAGAGAGAGAGAGAGAGAGAGAGAGAGAGCCAGAGAGAGAGCCAGAGAGAGAGAGAGAGAGAGAGAGCCCAACAGACACACAGACAGGCAGAACTACGCAGACAGAATGACTGACAGGTAAACAGACAGAGAACATGCGTCCTATTTTTCGATGTCTATAAAAGTATTGGCCAAGAACACAACAATAAGATAATTAGCTCACGTATTGATTATAGAAGATGACGACGTTCCGTGAATGCGGCAGTCGTGTCCTCCAAGACCTGGCTGTTGGATGTCCACTCTTGGAGGCGCACTAAAGGTGACCACCACCAAGGCGTGTCAAGGTGCACAGGGCGTACATGTGCTTCCTGCGTCGGTGTGATCAAACAACAGCAAGGTTTTGGTTTGGGAAAAGTTGGGAAATGAAGAAGAAAAAAAAAGGCAGCATTGCAATTGATTTCCCAGCGGTAAGAATAGTCCATCTTTTTGTTCCCTGACAACTCCACGTCTCTGATCGATGATGGATTCCAACGAGTGTCCTTGGCCCCTTCGCCGCCCCCTCCCCCTGCCCCCTCCTCCCGGTCTTCAAGCACAGCAGTAACCCCGCCTTGTGTCATCTCCAGATAAACGAAGGGAGATGGAAAACGACTCCATCTTCCTTCGCCTCCCAATAAACAGACAAAGATGGAAATTAGAATGTCAATCTCATATGCTATTCAGGCTGTTCCCTCCATCCCTCGCTCAGGAAGGTGTTGGAGAAGTTAATATACTTCCCACAAGAGACTTTCCAAATATAATTGAGGTGTTTGCAAATATGTTTACTCTACCCACAATCGGTATTTTTATTGAGTAAATTGTGCGCTACAGTAACAAAAACAAAAACAAATATACTTTATGAATGTACACGCGTCTGCTGCGAACAAAAAGTCGGCACCCTGAACGTGACTGTTGGAGTGGCGATGTAAACAAACGTTGATGTAATTGTAATGTAAGTAACGTTGCTGTGAGAGGGAGGAGGCGAGGCGTGCTGTAAACATTTATAAGCAAACATTATATAGTTTAAGGTTAGTGAAAGACAGGAAAGTACACAACATTGTGACACAGAGTGAAGGTTAAAGGGAATACCAAACACCTGATGACACCATTAGTACACTCCATCCTACTCAACAGTTTAGTTTGCGTTGAAACACTTCATTCATGACTCACTGCACTGTTAGGAATGATTGATCAAACTGCATCATGCTGTGTTACTTCACTTACGTTAGTTGCTGCTTGAAAAGTTGTCAAATGTAATGTGTGTGTGTGTGTGTGTGTGTGTGTGTGTGTGTGAGAGAGAGAGAGAGAGAGAGAGAGAGAGAGAGAGAGAGAGAGAGAGAGAGAGAGAGAGAGAGAGAGAGAGAGAGAGTACATGTGTGTGTGTGTATGTATGTGCGTGTGTGTATGTTTATGTGGCTGCGTGCGTGTGTGTGGGTGGATGCGTGTGTGTGTGTGGTGTCACCTTGTCACCCTGGCGTGTGGTCTGCGTGGAGGTGAGTACTTAGGTGCACGTGGTGTGAGGCATGGTAGAGTGTGTGGTGTCACCTTGTCACCCTGGCGTATGGTCTGCGTGGAGGTGAGTGACTACTGAGGTGCACGTGGTGTGAGGCATGGTCGAGTGTGTGGTGTGCTCGTGCCTCCAAGTGCAGGGTGATGACCCTGTACAGCAAGGGAGTCCTCGGCGCCCTGCTTGGTGGGCCATAATATTATATTTATGCATTACTTTCATGAGCTTAACTTAACCCATTCATTGCAGCGAATACCTTATGTAAACAGTTTAACGTAACTGTTCAGTATCAACAGCTTGCCTTAGCGTAATTCACAAGAATTTCAAATGAACTGCTCAACTTTGATGCTTAATCGACCCACTAGTACATGTGTTTTCAGTGCCTGCACCTCAGGCAACACAGTGCAGTGTACATGACGTAGCTCAGCCCACTCACTGTGTTTTGTTGAGTGACGGCTGGAGGACACAACGCCTCGCCCTAAACACCCTAAACACCAAACATTGCCAGTGAATAATGCCAGACAGTAGGTGAACAGGTACGACGAAAGTACATAATCAGAAACTTGACAGGATATACATTTTATGTATGATTTTCAAGTTTGTAGAAAATTCTAAACTTTTCCTATTTGAATTAAACTGACTTAACTTATCCCGACAAGTACTGCATCACTCTGTTTTGTTCAGGGTTTTAGATTATGGAATCAGAGTCAAAGTAAAGATAATTAAGGAAATTAAGAGAACAATATATGAAGCTAGAAGATTTTAATGTCTTGGTTAGTCTTCCAAGTATTGGTTTGGGAATCCCTGCGTTGTGATAATCAATAACAGAGAAGCAAACCCACACTTGTAGACTAATTATGTTTATTCCAGACCATTTCGGTGTTCACTGTTCAATGTGAATTCATCTATTGTTTACCTATCTTTTGAAAACAAACAAGTGAAGCTTCAAGTC
>JAPQNM010000026.1:4108166-4110666 GCA_029783475.1 Metacarcinus magister
CGTGACTTGAAGCTTCACTTGTTTGTTTTTAAAAGATAGGTAAACAATAGATGAATTCACATTGAACAGTGAACACCGAAATGGTCTGGAATAAACATAATTAGTCTACAAGTGTGGGTTTGCTTCTCTGTTATTGATTATCACAACGCAGGGATTCCCAAACCAATACTTGGAAGACTAACCAAGACATTAAAATCTTCTAGCTTCATATATTGTTCTCTTAATTTCCTTAATTATCTTTACTTTGACTCTGATTCCATAATCTAAAACCCTGAACAAAACAGAGTGATGCAGTACTTGTCGGGATAAGTTAAGTCAGTTTAATTCAAATAGGAAAAGTTTAGAATTTTCTACAAACTTGAAAATCATACATAAAATGTATATCCTGTCAAGTTTTCTGATTATGTACTTTCGTCGTACCTGTTCACCTACTGTCTGGCATTATTCACTGGCAATGTTTGGTGTTTAGGGTGTTTAGGGCGAGGCGTTGTGTCCTCCAGCCGTCACTCAACAAAACACAGTGAGTGGGCTGAGCTACGTCATGTACACTGCACTGTGTTGCCTGAGGTGCAGGCACTGAAAACACATGTACTAGTGGGTCGATTAAGCATCAAAGTTGAGCAGTTCATTTGAAATTCTTGTGAATTACGCTAAGGCAAGCTGTTGATACTGAACAGTTACGTTAAACTGTTTACATAAGGTATTCGCTGCAATGAATGGGTTAAGTTAAGCTCATGAAAGTAATGCATAAATATAATATTATGGCCCACCAAGCAGGGCGCCGAGGACTCCCTTGCTGTACAGGGTCATCACCCTGCACTTGGAGGCACGAGCACACCACACACTCGACCATGCCTCACACCACGTGCACCTCAGTAGTCACTCACCTCCACGCAGACCATACGCCAGGGTGACAAGGTGACACCACACACTCTACCATGCCTCACACCACGTGCACCTAAGTACTCACCTCCACGCAGACCACACGCCAGGGTGACAAGGTGACACCACACACACACACGCATCCACCCACACACACGCACGCAGCCACATAAACATACACACACGCACATACATACACACACACATGTACTCTCTCTCTCTCTCTCTCTCTCTCTCTCTCTCTCTCTCTCTCTCTCTCTCTCTCTCTCTCTCTCTCTCTCTCTCTCACACACACACACACACACACACACACATTACATTTGACAACTTTTCAAGCAGCAACTAACGTAAGTGAAGTAACACAGCATGATGCAGTTTGATCAATCATTCCTAACAGTGCAGTGAGTCATGAATGAAGTGTTTCAACGCAAACTAAACTGTTGAGTAGGATGGAGTGTACTAATGGTGTCATCAGGTGTTTGGTATTCCCTTTAACCTTCACTCTGTGTCACAATGTTGTGTACTTTCCTGTCTTTCACTAACCTTAAACTATATAATGTTTGCTTATAAATGTTTACAGCACGCCTCGCCTCCTCCCTCTCACAGCAACGTTACTTACATTACAATTACATCAACGTTTGTTTACATCGCCACTCCAACAGTCACGTTCAGGGTGCCGACTTTTTGTTCGCAGCAGACGCGTGTACATTCATAAAGTATATTTGTTTTTGTTTTTGTTACTGTAGCGCACAATTTACTCAATAAAAATACCGATTGTGGGTAGAGTAAACATATTTGCAAACACCTCAATTATATTTGGAAAGTCTCTTGTGGGAAGTATATTAACTTCTCCAACACCTTCCTGAGCGAGGGATGGAGGGAACAGCCTGAATAGCATATGAGATTGACATTCTAATTTCCATCTTTGTCTGTTTATTGGGAGGCGAAGGAAGATGGAGTCGTTTTCCATCTCCCTTCGTTTATCTGGAGATGACACAAGGCGGGGTTACTGCTGTGCTTGAAGACCGGGAGGAGGGGGCAGGGGGAGGGGGCGGCGAAGGGGCCAAGGACACTCGTTGGAATCCATCATCGATCAGAGACGTGGAGTTGTCAGGGAACAAAAAGATGGACTATTCTTACCGCTGGGAAATCAATTGCAATGCTGCCTTTTTTTTTCTTCTTCATTTCCCAACTTTTCCCAAACCAAAACCTTGCTGTTGTTTGATCACACCGACGCAGGAAGCACATGTACGCCCTGTGCACCTTGACACGCCTTGGTGGTGGTCACCTTTAGTGCGCCTCCAAGAGTGGACATCCAACAGCCAGGTCTTGGAGGACACGACTGCCGCATTCACGGAACGTCGTCATCTTCTATAATCAATACGTGAGCTAATTATCTTATTGTTGTGTTCTTGGCCAATACTTTTATAGACATCGAAAAATAGGACGCATGTTCTCTGTCTGTTTACCTGTCAGTCATTCTGTCTGCGTAGTTCTGCCTGTCTGTGTGTCTGTTGGGCTCTCTCTCTCTCTCTCTCTCTCTGGCTCTCTCTCTGGCTCTCTCTCTCTCTCTCTCTCTCTCTCTCTCTCTCTCTCTCTCTCTCTCTCTCTCTCTCTC
>JAPQNM010000026.1:4115666-4123166 GCA_029783475.1 Metacarcinus magister
TGTGTTGGTGGGCGTGTGTGTTGGTGGGCGTGTGTTGCGTGAGTGTTGGTGGGCGTGTGTTGCGTGTGTGTTGGTGGGCGTGTGTTGCGTGAGTGTTGGTGGGCGTGTGTTGCGTGTGTGTTGGTGGGCGTGTGTTGCGTGAGTGTTGGTGGGCGTGTGTTGCGTGTGTGTTGGTGGGCGTGTGTTGCGTGTGTGTTGGTGGGCGTGTGTTGCGTGTGTGTTGGTGGGCGTGTGTTGCGTGAGTGTTGGTGGGCGTGTGTTGCGTGTGTGTTGGTGGGCGTGTGTTGCGTGTGTGTGGTGGGCGTGTGTGTTGGTGGGCGTGTGTTGCGTGAGTGTTGGTGGGCGTGTGTTGCGTGTGTGTTGGTGGGCGTGTGTTGCGTGAGTGTTGGTGGGCGTGTGTTGCGTGTGTGTTGGTGGGCGTGTGTTGCGTGAGTGTTGGTGGGCGTGTGTTGCGTGTGTGTTGGTGGGCGTGTGTTGCGTGTGTGTTGGTGGGCGTGTGTTGCGTGTGTGTTGGTGGGCGTGTGTTGCGTGAGTGTTGGTGGGCGTGTGTTGCGTGAGTGTTGGTGATCGTGTGTTGGGTGAGTGTTGGTGGTCGTGTGTTGCGTGTGTGTTGGTGGGCGTGTGTTGCGTGAGTGTTGGTGGGGGTGTGTTGCGTGAGTGTTGGTGATCGTGTGTTGCGTGTGTGTTGGTGGTCGTGTGTTGCGTGAGTGTTGGTGGTCGTGTGTTGCGTGTGTGTTGGTGGGCGTGTGTTGCGTGTGTGTTGGTGGGCGTGTGTTGCGTGAGTGTTGGTGGGCGTGTGTTGCGTGTGTGTTGGTGGGCGTGTGTTGTGTGAGTGTTGGTGGTCGTGTGTTGCGTGAGTGTTGGTGATCGTGTGTTGCGTGAGTGTTGGTGGTCGTGTGTTGTGTGAGTGTTGGTGGTCGTGTGTTGCGTGGGTGTTGGTGGTCGTGTGTTGCGTGTGTGTTGGTGGTCGTGTGTTGCGTGAGTGTTGGTGGTGGTGTGCTGCGTGGGTGTTGATGGTCGTATGTTGCGTGGGTGTTGGTGGTCGTGTGTTGCGTGTGTGTTGGTGATCGTGTGTTGCGTGAGTGTTGGTGGTCGTGTGTTGTGTGTGTGTTGGTGGTCGTGTGTTGTGTGGGTGTTGGTGGTCGTGTGTTGTGTGTGTGTTGGTGGTCGTGTGTTGTGTGGGTGTTGGTGGTCGTGTGTTGTGTGTGTGTTGGTGGTCGTGTGTTGCGTGAGTGTTGGTGGTGGTGTGCTGCGTGGGTGTTGATGGTCGTATGTTGCGTGGGTGTTGGTGGTCGTGTGTTGCGTGTGTGTTGGTGATCGTGTGTTGCGTGTGTGTTGGTGGTCGTGTGTTGTGTGTGTGTTGGTGGTCGTGTGTTGTGTGGGTGTTGGTGGTCGTGTGTTGTGTGTGTGTTGGTGGTCGTGTGTTGTGTGTGTGTTGGTGGTCGTGTGTTGTGTGTGTGTTGGTGGTCGTGTGTTGTGTGTGTGTTGGTGGTCGTGTGTTGTGTGTGTGTTGGTGGTCGTGTGTTGTGTGTGTGTTGGTGGTCGTGTGTTGTGTGTGTGTTGGTGGTCGTGTGTTGTGTGTGTGTTGGTGGTCGTGTGTTGTGTGTGTGTTGGTGGTCGTGTGTTGTGTGTGTGTTGGTGGTCGTGTGTTGTGTGTGTGTTGGTGGTCGTGTGTTGTGTGTGTGTTGGTGGTCGTGTGTTGTGTGTGTGTTGGTGGTCGTGTGTTGTGTGGGTGTTGGTGGTCGTGTGTTGTGTGTGTGTTGGTGGTCGTGTGTTGTGTGTGTGTTGGTGGTCGTGTGTTGTGTGTGTGTTGGTGGTCGTGTGTTGTGTGTGTGTTGGTGGTCGTGTGTTGTGTGTGTGTTGGTGGTCGTGTGTTGTGTGTGTGTTGGTGGTCGTGTGTTGTGTGTGTGTTGGTGGTCGTGTGTTGTGTGTGTGTTGGTGGTCGTGTGTTGTGTGGGTGTTGGTGGTCGTGTGTTGTGTGTGTGTTGGTGGTCGTGTGTTGTGTGTGTGTTGGTGGTCGTGTGTTGTGTGTGTGTTGGTGGTCGTGTGTTGTGTGTGTGTTGGTGGTCGTGTGTTGTGTGTGTGTTGGTGGTCGTGTGTTGTGTGGGTGTTGGTGGTCGTGTGTTGTGTGTGTGTTGGTGGTCGTGTGTTGTGTGGGTGTTGGTGGTCGTGTGTTGTGTGGGTGTTGGTGGTCGTGTGTTGTGTGGGTGTTGGTGGTCGTGTGTTGTGTGGGTGTTGGTGGTCGTGTGTTGTGTGGGTGTTGGTGGTCGTGTGTTGTGTGGGTGTTGGTGGTCGTGTGTTGTGTTGGTGTTGGTGGTCGTGTGTTGTGTGGGTGTTGGTGGTCGTGTGTTGTGTGGGTGTTGGTGATCGGTGTATTGGGATGACTGCTGGAGGGACGAGGCCTTGAAAGACAAAGTTTTGATCAAGAGTAACAGTCCGCTGGTGTGTGGTGCTTTACTCCTACACTGCTATATATATTACGTAATATCAACGCTCAACAACAATATGAATATCCTGCTCCGGCAACACTACGGATAGGTCCCACTATGTATTCAAGTTGTATTGCATCATGAAACTATAACAATGTGCTTTCTGTATTTTATGATATTTTTGACGTCCTCTGACCTGTCACTCTGGAAGGCTTCCCACGCCTCGCCGAACACCGGTTTTTCCAGCCCTCCATTTCCATCTCTTTCATCCACTGCCCGCTCTCGTCACCATCTCTCTTTTCCCTTCCCTTTTCAAGCATCTCTTTAATAATGTATGTTATATAGGTGACGCAAGAGTCCAATCTACCGTTTGGTATACGTACAATATTATCATTTATTGTATTCGAGTGTAAAAATAAAACGTCTTGTTAGTAAACACTTCTCACAGATGACCAAACATAAATCATCAGGGCAGTGGTTGGTCACGCCGGTGACTTGACCTTCATGGTTCAAGCATGAACTGCCCATCATGAACAATTAACAAATAAATCCAACTCCACACCGTGCCCTCACCTAGCCTTCGGAGGTGCCCAGCTACTACCACCAAGCGGGGGCAGAACACCCTCAGAGGAGTAACAGTAATCCAGCAACACCGAGTCACCGAACCACTCAATCATACCTACAACTGTGTCTTGTTAGATGCTTCTTGTCTTCATTCAACGCACACACCGAACACTGCGGGCATCGAGGCCACGTTTTTGGCATATAATAACACGGGGTATAACCTTGAGGTGCAGTCCCTTGATTCACATTGATCTGCTGGATGAGTACTGGATCCCCTCCAGCCAGCCGGATACAATCATACGTATTACGCGTCAAGGTATCACGAATCACATGTACCAAGAGGTATGGAGTCTGGGTTTGACAATGAGGTGAACCAATGCTACGGATCAGGCGGGAGTGAGGAAGTGAGAGAGAGAAGGGAAAGTGTCATACATACCTATTAAGTTAACCAGTGACATACATTAGAAGGCAGCAGCAGCAGCAACTAAGTTCATCCAACAAGTCATTAATATGTTTTCTATACGCAAAATATACCGAGGCTGCCATAAACATAAACACTTATTCATATAAAAAAAAAAATCTGAAAACAATAAAAAATCACAAGGCAATCCTCACCATCACGTGATTGACTTCCATCCAACACCATCTTGCAACACATTACTAAGACAGCAACACTAAGCTTAATCAAACAATACGATGCAATTCATTAAAACAAAGATTTGGACTTTCTGAATGCAAAAAATACCGCCATTCCTTACACATTCCATTAACATTTAAAAGAGAAACGTCACGTGAGTCTATAAATTCTAAAGTCATTTAGTTCGTTTTAACCAGTAATGGAAGGAGAGTTTGGTGTCACCTTCATCACGGGTCATGGCATCAAGTTTCATGTGATAAGGGTTTCAATTTCATGGCTTCAAAGTTTCCTGACATTAAGTTTCATAGCATCAGTATTTCATGTTTACGTTGCCTGTCATGAATTCTTGGCTTGTTTTTTTATTCCTTCAATAAATGTTTCGTTGCAGGTTGAGGTGAGCATCACAGGTGTTGCTTTGCCAGCTGTTCAGGTGGAAATGTGTTACACGTTGCCTCACCCCTGCCTCACCCCTCCTCCCCTGCCTCTCCCTTGCTCCCCTGTCTCACCTCTGCTCCCCCTGCTCCACCTACCTCAGCCATGCTTCCCCTGCCTCCATCCTCCTCCCCTGCCTCAGTACTGGACGCTCGTCGCCTCGACTATCAAGCGAATCAGAAAGTTTCTTTTCCAATACTTAAAATGCAAGGGAAGGATTCCTGACGACCCATGACTTCACGCTGCACGTCAAGGCGAGGCTGTGTGGTGGTGGTGGTGGTGGTGGTGGTGGTGGTGGTGGTGGTGGTGGTGGTGGTGGTAGAGGGTGGTGGTGGTGGTAGAGGGTGGTGGTGGTGGTAGAGGGTGGTGGTGGTGGTGTGGTGGTGGTGGTGGTGTGGTGGTGGTGGTGTGGTGGTGGTGGTGTGGTGGTAGTGGTGGTGGTGGTGGTGGTGGTGGTGGCGGCGGAGCACTTCACGGCTGTGGGGGTGAGGGACCGGGGATTATTGGAGGCGGTGAGAAGTGTGGCCAAAGTTGAGATGAGTTGCGGAAGACAGTGTGAGGCGCTAATCGGATGAGGTGGTGGCAGAGGTGCAGGGAAAATGAACACACTCTGATGTGGCTTCGTCCTAGATAACTTTTCGCCTAAACGAGTGAAAAGCAAAGTTAAAATTGAAACTGTGGAGAGTACACGGAAGGCTTTTCCACCTCATCTTAAGCTGCACTCATGCCTCTCGTGATACAAAGTTTCCTCTTGTTTTATTTTTCGGCACAGTGTAATTTTTATGTTTTCATACTTCTTTCTCTTTAGTTTGTGATCGCCTTCTAATAGTTGCAGGAACAGTCATGGTAATTGGAGGCTGCAGTGTTACTTGGGCATACGTGAGGCTGCTTGGTGGGTTTGGTGTTTGTATGTAAAGTGAATTTCAGTGTTCTTGTCTTGCTGCAAATGGCTGTCTCTTATTCAGGATACATTACCCCCACACCATTACCGCCGAGGGGTGCCGCGGGCCGCAGCTCCTCAAAGGGATGACGCGACGCATCACTTGGTGTGTGTCGTCACGCGTCGGTAAGCCTCCGAGGGTGGCCTGGCAGAGACCCTCTCGCTGCGGTCTTTGGGTGAGGCTCAGTTTATCGATTCCTTGCACCACATTTACCAGCACTAGTATTGCCTGAGCCTCTCTGTTCCGCAGCAAAGTGCTTGTCAGCCGCGAAGATTCACGTGAGTGTAAGGACAGGTGGCTGTAAGGTGCCTTCACCAGTGTTGACGGTGCAGGTGCCGGGATTTGTGTGAAATTACCCAGAAAATGATCAAATGAACTACAAGGTGTTCACCCATGAAAGTGATCTTGAAGGGTTGGTTGTCCCTCCTCACAGCAGAGCCACAGCCCGGCCAGCCTCGCCCTTCCAAGCGGCAGGATAAGCCTTCCTGTAACAAAGTGAGGAAGAGCGGAAGCGGTTCGCTGCCGATATCCATCAGGTGAGTACACAGATAAAGAATTGGTCGTGAGGGCGTTGTAGAGGACAATTAAGCTTGTCAGCTGTGTGTTAATGCCCGGCCTAATGTTGAACTACTTACTGATAGCGAACACTGGACTCAGCGCCACGCTAGTCAGGAAAACTGGCTCGTTGGAAAGAATGGGAGGCAGCGGAACTTTTCGTCCACAGAGAATGCTACTCCCCGCGTTCTGTGCATCAAACACTTTTTTCGAGGAGAATTACTTGTCGCCAGGGAATTTTGTATCAGTTTAAATGAAAAAAAAAAATTCATGAAACAGCTGAAACTTCCGATACAGTTCACCGACTGACCTGGAGTCCTGATGGACGTGTTATCTTAGTGTTCATAGTGAAAGTTAAATGATCACAAGGTGTCGTTATCGTGATGTGAAACAATACTACTGTGAGTATGTGTACAAGCCTGACGTTGTCCATCATTGCTAACTGTAGCATGAGCTGAGGAGGCAAGTGTACGCGGCTTTCTGTGTGTCTGGAGTCACTTTGCAATGATTTAGACAAAACGGCAAGGCTTTGCGAAACAGTTAAAAAGCAGAAAGCATCATTACCAAAGTTAGTGGAACAGAGATAAGGTATGAGAGTGCACCAACGGATACGTTCTGTTGTGGAGGATCCTTACGGTGACCGGCTCACGGTGGTCTATAACTACACTACTTCCTTCCCTCCTCATGAACTTATCGGACGGTGCTGTTGCCTGACCTAACAAACCCTCGTGGTTTTACTTTTTAGGTAACATTAAACACAAAACTACAAGTTTGTTCGACTTTCTTACCTTGGCTGACGACTATTCTTTTCTTGGTTTATAGTTGAGTGCACGTCCCTCCCACGCCTTGAGCAGCGGACGTGGCACCCTCCACACGCCGCGGCACCTGCGAGAGGCAAACGAGAAATGTGAGGTGTCTTGGAATGTAATGAAGACATTTGTTGAGGCAAACTCACGAGGCTGTAAATAAATGCATGAGGCAAGGATGGACCTGCAGACGACTCCATTCCTACTATTCCCTCCAGCTTACAGACATATCACAAAGTTAAAACATCGTCTTCTCTGAAAGCCAACGAAACATGAACGAACGTCGTGAAGAAAAGTATAAAACGATGAAGCAGAACGGATCACTCGCAGAGCCAGTCCGGCGTCCACCAAGGAATGGGAGCGAGGTGGTGCAACTCCCTTTCACTCCTTTCCTCCTTGTAACACTGATGGGCTTCATCAATAACACAAGGCCTGCAACACAAGGCCTGCAACACAAGGCCTGCAACACAAGGCCTGCAACACAAGGCCTGCAACACAAGGCCTGCAACACAAGGCCTGCAACACAAAGCCTGCAACACAAGGCCTGCAACACAAGGCCTACAACACAAGGCCTGCAACACAAGGCCTGCAACACAAGGCCTGCAACACAAGGCCTAAAACACAAGGCCTGCAACGCAAGGCCTACAACACAAGGCCTGCAACACAAGGCCTACAACACAAGGCCTGCAACACAAGGCCTACAACACAAGGCCTACAACACAAGGCCTGCAACACAAGGCCTGCAACACAAGGCCTGCAACACAAGGCCTGCAACACTCTTTCGTTTGTTCTGTCAAAATCTAAAACTTTATTAACTTTTTTTTTATCTTCACAGGATTGTGTTGCCTCTCATGGTTATCTTTCCCTGAGAAAGCCTTTTTAAGACAGATTTATCAGGTAATTTACAATCAAACATACGTCTTTCTTTACTTTAACGCTCATATTCTTTTTTTTCTCGTTATATTTGCTAAACTGGTAGTAATAAATACTGACGCACCTACTTCTACTACTATTACTACTACTACTACTACTACTACTACTACTACTACTACTACTTCTACTACTACTACTACTACTACTACTTCTACTACTTCTACTACTACTACTACTACTACTACTACTTCTACTACTACTAC
>JAPQNM010000026.1:4137168-4222410 GCA_029783475.1 Metacarcinus magister
CAACAAGGTTATACGATTTCAACCTTACGATCATCGTGAGCTACGAGCATTGCTGCGAGCTTTAGAAGATACACCTTAGCGGTTATCGTAGGCCACGATAAAAGATGGCCGCTACGAGCACGTAACCATGATCGTAGCGGCGTCTGGCAACGATCTTTCGAACATCCCACCCCTGGCACGGTAGTGGATGGTTAAGAGACTGTCTGTTCTCATCTTTATGGGAGACAGTTTGTGTTGGCATAAGAGTAGGAGTCCACATTGTTCGGTGAGTGTTTCCACATTTGTTATATTCATGTTATTTTATAGATTTGTTATATTCATCTTAGCAAACATTGCCCTTAGTAAACATTGCCCTTTCTCATTTGTGTAAGTTGTAACAGCCATATGTTAAGCCAAATATAGAGTCTATCTTTTAGGGTCTATACTCAATTCGTTATGTTAAAATGTAATCACGGCCCTATACTTTGGGAAATACTATAATTATGGAAAGAATTCCAATACTCCTTTTTAGTCTGCTTCGGTGTGTCTTTCGGGAACCCTAAATGTAATTATTATCGTCAAATGAACTACTTACCAATTTAAAACATACCTATGCTAGTCTGATATTTGTGAAAAAATAAGGAAAGTTCTTGTGTGCAAAATATCTCAACACGAACACAATTCGTAAATTTCTAAACACTGACGCTGCTACACCCTATATTGGAGTTCGAGTCAACATCAACACCCGGGGATGTCTGTCTTGTCAGGACCCAATGAGAAGTCTATTTGCAGTATTAGAAAACACTTTTATTGTTTAAAATGCCTATTCAGAAGTTAAATACTTCAATGTCTCATGTATTGAGAAATTTTGACCATACATAACTTTAGTCAACGAATGTTGGTTCAGAAAAAGAAAATTAAATACAATTATTCACTACTTACTTCCCCTCTGAGTTTTCCCATATCTTCTTCAGCTGTTGTTGAGTTCTTTGAGGCCCATAACCAGCAGAATTAAACAATGTTTGGATAATATTGAAATAAACTTAGCGTTAGGTTAGCCACGCAGGGTTAGTTAGGTTACAATTAGCCCTGCAAGGATAGGTTTGGTTAGGTTAGCCACGGAGGGTTAGTTAGGTTACATTAATCCTGCAAGGATAGATTTGGTTAGGTTAGCCACGGAGGGTTAGTTAGGTTACATTAACCCTGCAAGGATATATTTGGTTAGGTTAGCCACGGAGGGTTAGTTAGGTTACATTAGCCCTGCAGGGATAAGTTTTGTTAGGTTAGCTACGTAGGGTTAGAGTTAGGTTACATTAGCCCTGCAGGGATAAGTTTGGTTAGGTTAGCCACGGATGGTTAGAGTTAGGTTACATTAGCCCTGCAAGGATTGGTTTGGTTAGGATAGCCACGGAAGGTTAATTAGGTTACATTAGCGCAGGGATATGTTTTGTTTTGTATATTTCAAAATGGTAACTGTTATGCCGTTAGCATTGTAAAAGCATTATATCCTACCCAGAAATAATTAGTCAGTGTATTCAAAATTAGTAAGCTAAACTTATCTCAATAATCCCCCAATGTTGTTATTTCTTCCCATGCCTCTTTCTTTTTATTAATGATGCGGTAGTCATGACTCTTGTCAAACAATACACCTTTCCTCTCTTCTATAAACCTTAATAGAAAATCTCGCTCATTAGCAGTGATATATTTCGTTCGAAATCTGTTCTTGGTTTCCATTTTTTTTTAGTTTTTAGTAGGTAGGTAGGTAGATAGGTGACGAATGTGTGACATATGCAACACAATTTATCTTTCCCGCCCAAATTATGTAAATAAATGTTGTCGCGGCATACCAACTGTTCATCGACACCCGTATATGCTTGGAGCAGGAGTACCAACCGCTTCCTTTCCCTAAACCAGATTTTAACATACCGAGTTTGAAATTAAGGTCTGTTTACCCTTTCCATAGTGCGAAAAGTAGTACCTATAATTTGGGAAACCTATATTTGGCTTAACATATGGTCGTAGGATCTTTATGCATAGGAATAAATAAATAAATATATATGTATATATATATATATATATATATATATATATATATATATATATATATATATATATATATATATAGACTATAATTATTTGTTTTGGTTTAGTTTGCATTTTATTTAGTATGTTGAATGTATTGTAACATATCCAGTTAATCCTCATCACCGTCCATGGTTATGAATACAGGATGCATTACGGACAACTCCGGTCTTATGATTCAACCTTAGGATCACAACATTAACGAACAATCTGCTGCTTTGAGAGTCCTACGGTGATTCAAGATGTTTGACGCCGGCAAGTATGCGTTGCATGGAACAGACTACAAGGATGAGCTCCTGGATGCACAACGAGTGAATGAGGATTTCCAAGGTGCTTCGAGAATGACGCATAGTCCATACGGTGCGCTAGAATGGGGTGATAAGCCTCCGAGTGTGCCGGAAGGATCGGATAAATCATTGGGTCCACGGGAGCAGAAACTGACAGCCAAAGGTCTGGCCTACTGCATTGACCGTAAGGTAAAAGTAATGAACACTTTGGTTTTTTAATTTGAGAAGGATGTCTGTTAGAGTGCAACAGTTGATGTCTGACATGGCAAGTGTTGAACAGGTTAAAAGTGAATATTCGGAGTGGCATCAGATGTACGAACAGTTTTTATGCTCGCATGGTGAATATTGCCATTTGGTGTCTAAAGTGCGTGCAGAGGATCGTGCTGAGTATGAAGAAGAGATTACTTTCAGTGATCGAGATGTTTTTATGCAGAACTTTAAAATGTCCGTCGAAATGTGGATGAAAGACCAATTTGAGAGTAACAGACCATCTTCAAGGTCCAATAAGTCTGGTTCATGTAGGTAACAGAAGTCTAATAGATCCTCTGTGTCAAAAACCTCTATAGCAAGTAATGTATCTTTTGCTAGTAATGTATCTTTTGCTAGAATTAAAGAGGAGCAGAAAAGAGCTGAGCTTAAGGCTAGGACTGATGCTCTTAAGGATAAGCAAGATTTGGCTAGAGCTCAGTTGGAACTTAAAATGTAGCAAGAACAGCTGGATCTAAGAACAGAGCTTCAAGTGTCTGAAGCAAGGTCTAAAGTTTTGGATGATTGTAGCTTTGAGTTCCCGGTGAGAACTGAATTGGATCAAGGGGAGAGTGTTTGAGAGTTGCCAGGTAGGACTAGTCCAGCAGTAATTGCTCAATTACTTAGTCAGGTAACACTCAACTCTGATGCCAATGAGTTTATTTCAAGTCCATGTGCTAACATTGTAACCAATGCACCCACTTTATCACAGCCGGAAGACCCCTCCCAGGATGCAATGTTTAACTTGGTTAAGGAGCTTAGAAAGCCAGTAACAGAAATTAAGCACTTTGAAGGAGATTCATTATGATTTTAAACTTTCATGAGACAATTTCACTCTAAAGTAGTGTGTTACTCTAATACAAATGATGAAAAAATTAATTACTTGGAACAGTTCACATGTGGTAGGCAATTATGATAGTAAAGGGTTACTGTTACTTACCTAACCTAACGTAGAAGTTATTTCCAATGCTTACACTAAAAAGGCAATGAGCTGGAAAGTAATTAGACCAGATGATGCGAAAGGGTTATGTGATGCCACGAATGAGCTCCCCTTTTTAAGTTTAGCGCGCCAGAGAATTCCCGCCGAGCCAAGATTATAACATCCACTGAAGGCGGCTTCACACGGTGCAATAAGCGACTGCCTTTGCTAGTCGCTAGTTTTAAGTCAGCCCGGTGTAGCGTCAATTTTCAGCAAAAGCCTACACACGAGCGGGATCAACCAACTAGACGCTAGCGGCTAGCCAGAGGCCGAAAGTTGTAAACAAACAAGATGGATACTTCTACTGATGAAGAAAACGGTTGTGGACACATCGTTGGTTATCAAGGAGGAGTACCTTGAGTGTTGTTCACCATAAACTATTGAGTGAATTGGCTACGCTACGGAAGGCCCCGAAACAAAGAGTGTGGACCTGCCTCAACAAGGAGCAGTACCAACAATTGCTACAGCTTGTGACTCCACTGATTGCAAAAGAGGACACCAATATGAGGGAGGCTGTGACTGCCGATGAACGCCTGTGTCTTACATTGCGGTATTTAGCGACAGGTAAGCCCCTATAAAGACGGAAGTAAATACAGTCCCCTTAAAAGAGGATCCATTACCAAATTATTACTAGGTAGTTAAGATAAACCCATAACTAGCCACTAGTACTTCCAGGCTTATCCAGGTCTACTTAACCATTTTTTAACACTGCATAGCTATAGAAATTTCCAAAATTCCAACAGGTACAACAGGACTATCATTACTTAAGTTTTGACAATTGTTTGGTGGCATTATGTACAAAATATTTTCCTAAGCATTCTTAATAATTTTCAGGAGAGACCCGAGCATCACTGGCTTGTCAATTCCGGATCAGTCCCTCATTGATATCGTCCATCATCCCAGAGGCCTGCAGAGCTATTTACCAGGTGTTGAAGACTACTTACATCAAGTTTCCCACCACTGAGGATGAGTGGCGCCAGGTTGCAAGCGAATATTACTCACAGTGGAATTTCCCAATGTGTCTTGGTGCACTTGTTGGAAAACGTGTCCTAATCTCAAAGCCTACGAACTCAGGTTCTGAGTATTATGACTACAAAGGACATTTTAGTATTATAATGATGGCTCTTGTTGATGCTGATTACAAGTTTTTGTACTTTGATGTGGGTGCCTGTGGTAGAGCAAGCGATGGTGGAGTGTGGGACAAATGTACTCTGAAAACAGCAATGGAAAATATTTCTCTTAACATTCCTAGTGTACAAAATCTTCCTTTTTCAGGTAAGCATTGTCCCTATGTTATTGTGGGAGATGATGCTTTCCCATTAAAATCATATTTAATGAAGCCATACCCTGGTCGTGATCAGACACTTGAGAGAAGGATTTTTAATTACCGTCTCTCGGGCAAAGAGGACCTCGGAAAATGCATTTGGTATACTGTTTTCAAAGTTTCAAATTTATAAACATGCCATTAACACATCTCCAGACAACATTAAGGATATTGTGCTTGCTACTGTAGCTCTTCATAATTTTGTAAGAACAACTTCAAAAGAAGCTTACTCCCCACAAGAGCTACTGGATAGAGAGGATGAAAGATCTGGTAGGGTACACCATGGAAAGTGGCGTGAACAACCACAAGGTGGGCTGGAGAGACTGCATGCTGTCGCAAGAGGACACACCAACGCTGTCAAAGACGTGCAATTGACAAGGTCTTTGTCTCTTATGTTGCCCCCAGGGACCCAGATTCATCACTGTCAGCCAGCCAGCACAATGGAGAATCAAATCCCTCCACTGTGATGGTCTCCTGCTGTTCTGACGGTGATGCTAAAGATGATGATGCCTGAAGGAAATAAAAAATATAATTAAAAGATAAATAAATAAACATACAAACATGAAATGAAACTGGAAGTTTTCAGTGTGAAGTTGAAGCTGAATGGGATGGAGCTTACAAAAAAATTAATTAAGGAGGTGAGAAATGGAGAATGTGCTGCTGTGGCCATCCTCTTGGGGGAAATTTGTGGAGGCAAGGAGGCATCCGAGCAATACATAAATTGTGAGAAATCATGGAAAATCTCACTAACCCTATTATTCCAAGTATAATCTGATTATAAAGTTATGCTCTTCTAAAGATACCAGTGTTGTAATTTTTTTTGTACCTGTTGTTGAGAATGTGGTTTCCAAGTTGGCTGAGTCTGGCTCACTGGCACAGCATCACTCAAGTAAAGTGCGTATTCGTACAAATACCACTTTGATTGGGGAGTACCTCCAGAACCACTTTTCGATGTTTGAATTTTTTTCAGCTGCTGAATGAAGTAGGTTTTGATGTTCCTAAACTTGACCCGCACAGAATCTGCAAAGTGAAATTGTACGTTAATAGATATACTTTTAATTGTAGCTTTACTGCTTCCAATAATTGTACAATATTAAACAAACAGGGTCTGGTCCTTTCATAAATAATGTTTCTTCTATAGATGATATACCATTGTTTAAGGTTTGGTAATTATTGTGATTGACATGCTATGATCACTCATTATTTTACCATTTTTAATTTGTGAAAATCTTAAAAACTGTGTTATAAACCTAACCTAACATATGTATTATTATTATCATTAACCTAACCTAACCTAACCTAACCTACCCTACCCTACCCTACCCTACCCTACCCTACCCTACCCTACCCTACCCTACCCTACCCTACCCTAACCTTAAGTTACCTAACCTAACCAGTATTTAGGTTGAACAGTGAATCGCAATATTAACTTAAGGTTGGTAAGGTTTATATATTATTCTTATCATTTAGTAACTGCGTAATGATTCAGCCATAATACAAAAAAAAATTACAAAAGTGCACCAGGTATGTGTAAAAATATGGAGATTTATGAATGAAAGAGCTATAAATACCTAGGAGGAAAAATGCCTTTGCTAGGCTACTCACTGAACTGAGGCGCATTTAAAAGTTTTCTGCATGCCAGATTTTAATGTCTCGCATTCAACATGCTTAAAAGATGATAGAGGAAAATACAAATTAACGCTCACCTTCAGTAACATCCTGGAGTGATGGGTACTCTGCTCGTAAAGAGTCTGCTATTTTTTAGAATGCAACTTTCCGCAAGGTGTGCTTGTGATCCAGTTGTTCCTTGTGGTCCCAGAGATATCTGCATTCCCTCACTTGTTCCAATAGGGAAATTTCTGCTTCTTTGGCCCACATTCTTTCTATTTGGTCTTTGTGTTCTCTACACAAGCAAGTAGACTCCTCACGTGGACACTGGACTGATCTTGCCGTGTTTGTCGTTGTGGTGATGGACTGGAATGCTCTTGATGTCACAGGTTTTTTCTCAATTTTCAAATTTCCAACAGAACTATACTCAGCTATTGACTGAAAAAGACCGACAGGTTGGTCAACCCGATCCGACTTGCAATTTTAGCCGGGTGACTCCCAACCCAAGTCCAAGTCCAAAAATCATGCTAGCGACTATAGTCAGACTCACCTTAGAGTGTGGCTGGGGTGTTCCGGTCGTGGGGAATAACCGTCCTACAGCGGTGCCACGTGTAGAGATTTGCCGCGCAAATTCAAATCAATTTCGTATTTAAAAAATTTATGAGGCCCGAATCGTGTATCTGGCAACATCATATGTCATATGTGAAGTTTTCTTGAGTGATAAGATGCATTATCCAGAACGAAAGGGAAATTCATTAATAGGTACTGCTTTTTATTAGCAACACTGTAAAATATGTATGCCACGTTTCTTTATATGTTTATATATATCTTATCCATTATAAGTTTACTGTTTCTTCATACATTATAATACTATGAATAAACGTGTATGCATATTTCCTGATCATGTCTGCCATGGTTTTACTTACATTAAAACATTTCTACAATGCGGATTAAAAGACACGTGGCAGGCTTGTAAAAGGGTATTTCCCGAACGTTTCCGCTCGCCAGCCACACTCTTAGGCGAGTCTGACTATAGCAAAACCAGTCGCTTATTGCACCATGTGAAGCCGCCTTTAGTTAATATTTACATAACCTTAAAGTCACTCTGTTCCAAGACGATACTTCTTACAAATGTTTTTACTCACATCTATAAAGTTTCTTTGTGTTATTTAGTTGAATTATGATTATCAGAGTAGATAGGGGGAAATAACCGAGGAACTAGGTAAACCCTATCTGACAACTCAACCAGGTAGAACGCCCGCGGCCCTGAAATAGCGTCCCCTTCTCCGCCTGTCGCCTTGACGAAAACATGTAATTGGCGTGGTGCGTTTTTGCAGGTGAGATTTTAAGGGTTCCTAGTTTAGAACTTCATCTAAAGTGTTAGTATTACCACCCTGAAGTGAAGGTTGCTATATAAATCAAGTGAACTCCGTGAATTATTGCTATTAAATGTGTGAAATAATGAAGTTGAAATATGATCACGTGCCCCTTCTCCGCCTACCGCCTTGACGGAAACATGTAATTGGCGTGGTGCATTTTTGCAGGATATAATGATCCCACGACAACACACACACACACACAGTGAAGACTAACAGACGATGTCAACATAGTGAAAAACAAGGTAGATGGGTGAATTATGCCCAACATACAGTATTTTCCTTTGTTAATATAGGTGACCACGTGGGGCCAACGAGGTGGGCAATCACAGTTATTTTCGAGTAAATATGGGGTTACATCCTCTAATCAGCACACTAAGAGTCGGTTATTTAACCATTCATAGTATACATCAAAATTAAAAATAATATGCCCAGGAAATAAAGTCAAAAGAGGGAGGGGGAGGGGAGAATTTAGTGTCGAGGTAAGAGTATTAAATTTGTTGTGACCCTTGAGTAAATTAGGAAAGTTACCAAACATGTTCTTCATCATTTAACTACTACTTGTGCATCTTTTTAGTCGAATGTTATCATATGCATTAACAGCTCGTTCCTTAGAATTATCTCAGGTGACCAGTGATGATTATGAAGGAATATATATTTGTGATACCAAACTTCAATATTCAGTTCTTTGAATTTAACCCTGATCGTGTGTGGTAAGGCTCAACAATCTTGAAATAAGGATATGAAAATCAATCAACGTTCTCACGTGTCCAAATGAGAACTCTGCCTCACTCTACCAATCATTAAGTGCGTTAGTCAACTTTTAAGTGTTTAATTTTAAACTTCTCTTTTTAAATTAACTTTCCTTAAGGAAGAATAATTTCTTGAAGGTCCCCCATGCCCCTTTACAAAAAACCTTGGGTGGTGGCAGCAGGTTTAAAGTTTAACTAAGTAATGACCAAAGTTAAGTAAAAAAACATTGAATTATAACCAAATAATATAATAATTACCTGAGTACTTAAAAATAAATTAAAACTTCTAAATTAAAAGTTAAACAAGTTAAAGACAGTTTTAAGGTAAAATACAAAGTACTTAACAAACCCCGGCACCACACTAGTGGCAGCGGTGGGATTTAAAGAACTTAACAAACCCCGGCACCACCGTTCGATAACTTTTTCGTATTTTTGATGGAGTGTGAACACGCCATAAGTAGCCTTGCAGCTCTGAAGATTCTAGAGAATCCAGAAAACATGAAGGGACTAGTAGTGAAATTGCCATTCTTTCTACATGACAAATGGAGATCCAAGGTACAGGCTATAAAAGGAAAGTTGTGGGTTTGTTCATTTTCATGAGCTGTCAAAATTTCTGAGGTTAGAGGCTAAGAAGGCACTTGATCCAGTTTATGAGAAGGAAGCTTTGATGGAGAGTAGCAGTTACAAATTTAAGAATGAAATAAATTTTCCAGAGATCAAAGAAAACATTTTCTACTGTTGTGAGCAAATCCAAAGATAGAATTGAGAGCAAAGTCTCCAAAGACGCTAAATATCAAGTTTACAATGCTTTGAGTGAACCTTGTCTGTATTGTAAAGGTGCCCACGCTGTGATGAAATGTGATGCATGGAATTCATTATCTCTTAGACAGGATAGAATATCTTCGAACGAAAAGTTTGTTTTGGATGCCTGAGAAAAGGACATATGACTAAGGGATGTAGCAATAAGAATCTTTGTAAGAAATGTGGCAAACAACATCCCACTATTTTGCATGTTGACAATATCAAACTTAATGAATGTAATGAAGTCAAGGTATCAGCTACTAATGAATCTCTGGTTAACTTTGTTGGTCAGGTGCTTGATGATATAAGTGACGAGGAGGAACCAGCTACTCTTGTTATCATACCAGTTAAAGTGAGGATAAGAAACCGTGTGAAGGCAGTACAGACTTATGCATTTCTTGATCCAGGCTCGACTGTCTCTTTCTCTTCGGTTAGTTTAATGGAGGAACTTGGTTTTCATGGGAGGAAGGTAGAGATCACCCTGAGCACAATGGGTACACAACACACCATGGAGTCACATCTCGTTAAGGGTCTGGAAATTTGTGATTTAGAGTCTAACAATATAATTTCCCTACCTCATGTGTATACCAAAGATAATATTCCAATGTCATAGGCTTACATGCCTAAACAGAGATATTGAAAAATGGTCGCATTTGGCAGATGTAAAAATACTTAGCATTGAGGCAGAAATAACTATGCTCATTGGGAATAATGTCCCAGACGCATATGCACCACTAGATGTTAAAGTAGGTCCAAGAGGTAGTCCTCATGCTGTCAAAACACTACTAGGATGGGTAGTTTGGGATTAACTTCAAAACTTGCGTCATGTGAGTTATCAGTCAACAAGGTGGACATAATTGCCATGCATAAAAGAGAGAATTTAAAGCGCTTAGATTCTTTAGTGCGCGAGTCAATTTACTATGATTTTCCAGAGCGAGCCATCGATGACAAAAGGGAGTTATCAAGGGAGGATAAGGAGTTCATGAAGAAAACAAATGAGTCGGTATAGTGTCTGGCTCACACTGCCTAAAGATGACCTCGTAACGGTGTGTGTGTGTGTGTGTGTGTGTGTGTGTGTGTGTGGGTGGGGTGGGAAGGGGGGGCTACTACACTCCCGCCACCATCACCTCCTCGGGGCCCGTGGTGATGACTAGTGATGACTGGTGTCTGGTCACTCGGTGCTGCCACCACCATGTGAAGGTGGACTTCCTTACAAAGATGATTGTTTCGCACAGTAGTAGAGAGAACGATGCAGTGATTGTATTAGTACTTCTATTTAGTATTTGTGGTTGTAAAAAGGTGGAGAAATCTGACACCTTGAAAATCGCTTCAAATAACTATAAAAACGTTAAAAACATTACGTTAGGGACTAGTGTGAATATGTGCAAACAGTGGCGCTTCAGGAGACCTACACACTTTGACGGACTGGTCGTAACGGACAACTGACAGGAAAACTGTGTTTGTGATGATGTGTGCAGCATGGACATGAAGACTTGTTCTACTTGACAACACACGATGAGGGAAGGTTTACAAACACTAGGCCAATCATTGCACTAAATGTTGTGCTCTTTGTCGCCTCACTCGGACTGTCCATCCTCGCCCCTCACCTCACGCCTTCATCCTTCCTCACTGACACATTGCACTGACCCTTCCAAGTATCGGTGGTCCATGCAGTCACATGATCCAATAAGCTCAGCGCCGAAATGAAAATTTAGCGTTACATTTGTCTGATTATATTTGCCTAATTGTACATGAAACAAAGTGAAAATAAATATTAAAGATAAACCTGTATAAATGAGCCTCGGCTTCCTGAATATAACTATTCCTTAATAAGACGAAACGCTCTGCATGCTTTCATGACACACAATGAAAGCAATGCTGATCTTTTATTCACTAATTAATTTGCCTCCACTGCCACATACTCGCTGGAATGTGAGTAATGCGACAACAATATTGCGCTTTGAAGCGTTTCACACTGAACGCTGCTGACCCCTCAGCACCAAAACAAGGAAAGATTCACATTGAACGCTGCTGACCCCTCAGCACCAAAACAAGGAAAGATTCACATTGAACGCTGCTGACCCCTCAGCACCAAAACAAGGAAAGATTCACATTGAACGCTGCTGACCCCTCAGCACCAAAACAAGGAAAGATTCACATTAAACGCTGCTGACCTCTCAGCACCAAAATAAGGAAAGATTCACACTGAACGCTGCTGACCCCTCAACACCAAAACAAGGAAAGATTCACACTGAACGCTGCTGACCCCTCAGCACCAAAACAAGGAAAGATTCACATTGAACGCTGCTGACCCCTCAGCACCAAAACAAGGAAAGATTCACATTGAACGCTGCTGACCTCTCAGCACCAAAATAAGGAAAGATTCACACTGAACGCTGCTGACCCCTCAGCACCAAAACAAGGAAAGATTCACACTAAACGCTGCTGATCCCTCAGCACCAAAACAAGGAAAGATTCACACTGAACTCTGCTGACCTCTCAGCACCAAAACAAGGAAAGATTTACACTGAACGCTGCTGACCCCTCAGCACCAAAACAAGGAAAGATTCACGCTGAACGCTGCTGACCTCTCAGCATCAAAACAAGGAAAGATTCACGCTGAACGCTGCTGACCTCTCAGCACCAAAACAAGGAAAGATTCACGCTGAACGCTGCTGACCTCTCAGCATCGAAACAAAGAAAGATTCACACTGAACTCTGCTAACCTCTCAGCACCAAAACAAGGAAAGATTCACACTGAACGCTACTAACCTCTCAGCACCAACACAAGGAAAGATTCACACTGAACGTTGCTGACCTCTCAGCACCAAAACAAGGAAAGATTCACACTGAACGCTGCTGACCTCTCAGCACCAAAACGAGGAAAGATCGTGGAAGGCAACGCTCGGAGCTTTGTGTAACGTGACCACAGTGTGAGGCTCATACTGACGCCTCAGATGGAGGGGCAGGTCGGACCTTTGTATAACGTGACCACAGTGTGAGGCTCATACTGACGCCTCGGATGGATAGGCAGGCATCACTTTGTCTCCACACTGGAAAAGGTTAACTCAAAGCCTGTTGGGTATTGGTGCCGAACATGACATGGTAACCTGTGGGTGTGCACGTGTGTGTTATCCTGGCAACACTTAGGGTGCGTCCACACGGCCGAACACTGTTCCTCGGACAAACACTGTTACCATATCATACTGCGTACCAGGATGACGTCATAAACGTGGAGTCGAGGAAAACTGATCTAGCAGCACTGTTAGTTGCTAGATCAGTTTTCCTCGACTGTACGTTTATGACGTCATCCTAGTACACGGTATGATTTAGTAACAGCGTTTGTCCGAGGAACAATGTTCGGCTGTGTGGACGCACCCTTACCGACGGTGTGTTTCAGACAAGTGACCTCCAGTGGCGGGCTGGTGCTCACTCATCTCTTACATGTATATCTAAGTTAGGTTTAAGTTTCAATTTAAGTTTGATTGAAGATCCGTGTGTGACATGTAAATAAACTGAACAAAGGACACTTGCAGACTTTATCAGTTAAGCAACCAATAGTAGTGTTGAACCTTACGTGGGTGTTGGGAATGTACCTGACATGGTTCCAGGATGACAACACTTATGCAAATACTTATAAAGACTTTAAAACTGATTAAATGTACTTAAAAATGAACAAAAATGGTATTGAATGTATTTTTGTGGATCACTTTTTACTGTTACCGAACAAACTTTACTTCAACACAAAACCAACAGTCCTCTCTGTGATGAGGGTGTTTTCCATTAACCGTTGGCGCCAGTAGGCTTATTGAGGCACAGATGGACTTGCCTCGCCTGTTATTTGGCGTAGGTTTTCAGATTTTTATAGTGACGCCTCAAATGTTTAGGCTCTCTCGTGAATATGTTGAGAACGTGCGAGGCTAATCACTGCTACAGCCTCAGACGCATATAAACGTTGTTAGTCCCGTCTGAGGACAGTATGGCAGCAATTTGGGTAGTCTTTGGCCACTCGGCGGTGATATCAAAGAATGAAAAGTGGTCAGCGTATAACGGGGATTTGAACCCGGGATCCTAGGCTCGCATACTAGAGCGCTTGACCACTGTACTACCTTATAAAGGTGTTGCACGTTCACACAATGCAGACTCAGGGGTGACCAGTGTGTGTGTGTGTGTGTGTGTGTGTGTGTGTGTGTGTGTGTGTGTGTGTGTGTGTGTGCGCGCGCGCGTTTGTCTATACTTATTATGACGCACCTGTCAATTTCCATCAACGGTTCATAATAATCTCCAACAAAACTTAGTAATATTTTGTTATGAATCTTCGAATTGATACCAATTGCGCACTGTTCATCTTACTGAGCGATCTCTAAAGAAGTTGTAGTGAGGAGAGTATGAAGGTCCAGGGAACTGCGTCTGAGGGAAGAGTGTGTTGAAAGGTATGAGTATGCACACTTTGATTTGGAGTTGCCTATGGAGTGACGCTTCTCGTAGTCCACAAAGAAAGTAGTCATTGTGGCTCACAACTTTCCTAAATGCAGAGCGAAAAAAAAAAAAATTGTGGTGATGCATGGTTTGGCAACACTACAGTATAGGACTTGTAAGTGTGTTGTGTTGTGCAGCATTCAACACTTCATTATCGAGAGACTAAAAAGGTTCCAATATTGTTATTAAAGATACGGATTCTCACATGACTGAAGACAATGTTACCAATGATGTTATAATGATTGGACTACAAGAACAAATATTATGGAAAGATGATTTTTTGTATAGAATATTGCAGCTAAGCATCCGACGCTGATGTTAAGGAAAAACATGACCTTCAAAGGCTCGCTGAAGATCACTTAAATACTTGTAACTCTTTGGGTCACTTAAATGTTTTGACAAATTTATTACTCCTTTTTCTTATATATATAATTAGCAGCACAGGAGGACAGAGGTTTTTTTTCTAGTCTCCAATAGTGTTCGTGAATCATTGACTCTTCACCACCAGAGGAATGGAATGGCTGGGCGTCACGTGGTGTTGGAGCTGAAACTGTTCGCTGGAGTACTTTTTTTTATCAATTACAAATCAAGTACACGCTATTCGCACACACGCGGGCAAGGCATACTGTTGCAGAGGACCTGGGAATCACTAACATCGAATTAATTTATACTTCTGACTTGTTCCACGAAATTTAATGGAAAGCGGAAAAAATCTGTGTCCTCCATGTATCTCTCTTACACAAACGTCCTTTTCTCCAGCACTTGGTTCGCTGGCAGACTAACTAACACCAGTTATAACACGCCTTCCATTGCCAGGCTGGATGGATGCTCACTGAAAAGGTGTCCAGTAGGGTAGCATTACTTATCAACAAAGGAAGAACGTTGGAGGCTCAATACCATCCTTGTTAACAGTCGTGTGACAATTTATCAAACACCGAATGTCATAATGTGTGTGTGTGTGTGTGTGTGTGTGTGTGTGTGTGTGTGTGTGTGTGTGTGTGTGTGTGTGTGTGTGTGTATGCGTGCATGCGTGCGTGCGTGCGCGCGCTTCCTCCCAACATTCCCTTTTTACGCCTTGCCTGAGATGATCCTCCTTCTTGAGCTTCTGTCACCTCATCCTTGCTTACTTTAGCAGCACCTGTTTCACGCCCATCGCTCTTCCCCGCCATGTTATACCCCCTTCACATACACGGATTTTTCTTACGAGTCCTTACGGACCGCACAAATTCACGGATCCTTACGATCTGGCCACTTTTACGACCGATTAAAGAATTGTTACGAGTTATTACGAGCCATTTACGGTTTATTACGGATTATTACGATGTATTTACGGAAAAATTTCACGATATGTTACGAGTTGTCACGGATAACTACGAGCAACTTAAGGGGCATTTTACGAGTTTTTTTTACGGATTGTTACGAGTATATTACGGAATGTTACTATTCATCAAAACTTTTACGTGTTAGTTACGACCTGTTTACGTGTTGCTACGAATAGTTACGGGTTAGTTACGAGTATTTACGAGTCCTTACGATTTTTTGCCAAAAAATATATAAATCGTGGCAGTAGCTGTAACTGCACCATCGTCCGAAGCATCACTTCTGGAGAGCGAGGAGATTTTCGAAGAGCAGGAGACTTCTTGTTGACTGACTTCTTCTTTGGAGCCATGCTTGTAGATACTGTCTCCACACAACCACTCGTAACTACACCTTTTCACCTTACTGTACATCAAATTAAAAAAAACTGAACATCAAATTAAAATAAATGAATTTCAAATTAAAATAAATGAATTTCAAATTAAAATAAATTACATTTATACTATAATACCTAATGTGATAAGGTACTCTTGACCACCACCACCACCACCACCACCACCACCACCACTACCACCACCACTACCGGTAGTGGTGTTAACTGGTGTTGATTGATTGATGGTGGTGTTAATTGGTGTTGACTACTGGTAGTGGAGGTGATGGTGGTGTTGACTACTGGTGGTGGTGGTGGTGATGTTGATGTTGACTGGTTGGGGTGGTGGTGGTGTTGTTGGCTATTGGTGGTGGTGTTGGTTTAAGTGATGGTGGTAGTGGTGGTGGTGGTGGTGGTGGTGATGGTGCTGGTGTTGACTATTAGTGGTGGTGGTGGTGGTGGTGGTGGTATTGACTATTAGTATTGGTGGTATTTTTTTGTTGCTGGTGGTGTTGACTAGTGGTGGTGGTGGTTGTCAAGAGACCGTATCACATTAGGTATTTTAGTATAAATTTTATTTATTTTTATTTAAAATTAATTTATTTTAATTTGATGTTCAGCTTTTTTAATTTTAAATTAATTTGTTTTAATTTGATGTTCATTTTTTTTTTAAATTTGATGTTCAGTTTTTAAAATTTGATGTTCATTTTTTAAAATTTGAGGATGAAAAGGTGTACATGTAAAGTGTTCGTAAAAACTCGTAACAATTTGACATGTCAAAAAATGAACATCAAATTTAAAAAACTGAATATCAAATTAAAAAAAATTAACACCAAATTAAAACAAATGAATTTCAAATTTAAAAAGTTATTATTAATAGTAGTAGTAGTAGTAGTAGTAGTAGTAATAGTAGTAATAGTAGTAGTAGTAGTAGTAGTAGTAAAGTAATAGTAATAGTAATAGTAATAGTAGTAGTAGTAGTAATAGTAGTAGTAGTAGTAGTAGTAGTAATAGTAACAGTAGTAGTAGTAGTAGTAGTAGTAGTACTATTAGTCAATCAATCAGTCAGTCAATCAATTATATTTATTTCATAATATACATTACATACATTATTTTAGGAACGAGTGATTAGTAAACAATAATAACTTAGCTTACCATTATAACATTTTCTGTAGAAAATCAATTGAAACATACATTAGAAATCTATAAAAGATTTTAAAAAGTCTGACTAGAGATTAAAAAGATTGACAATAATAAAAGTCAAGAAATAATACTGACAATATTAAAATTGCAATAAGAATTAGGTACAAACTATGAAATAAAAAGATAAAACATCTACATCTACATATATACACACATACATATACACACATACACATATACATATACACACATACATATACACACATACATATACACACATACACATATACATATACACACATACATATACACATATACATAAACATACATACACATACACATATACACACATACCCACATATTCGGGGAGGCGTTGGTGTAGTGTTCAGCGTTCGGGCATGGGAGCCTAGGGTCCCGGGTTCGAATCCCTGATATCCGATGGCCACTTTTCAATATTTGATATTATTTGATATTATTGCTGCCATACTGTCCTCAGACGGGACTTACAATGTTAATATGCATCTGAGGCTGTAGCAGTAATAAGCCTCACGTTCTCAACATATTCAAGAGAGAACGTAAACATTTGAAGTGTCACTATAAAAATTCTAAAACCTACGCCAAATAACAGACATAAGGCAGTCCATCTTCGCCTTCACAAAAAGCCTACTGGCGCCAACATAAAATAATATATATATATATATATATATATATATATATATATATATATATATATATATATATATATATATATATATATATATATATATAGACACACACACACACACACACACATACACATATATATGTACATACATAGCCGCATACCTGCATACATATATACACATACACACATACATATATACACATACACATATACATGTACATACATACCCACATATATTCATACATACATACACACATATACATACAAATACATATACATATACACACATACATACATACATATACACATACATATACATACACATATATCCCCATCAAATGTTGAAGTGTACCAATGGTGTTTTTTGTTTTTTCATTCTTTTTTCCTCCAGAGTATTCTTGGTTGTACAGTAATATATCAAGACTAAAGCAACACACGTCAACACCATAACACTCTTGCAAGGAATTAATAGCAGGCTTCAATAAATATACTTTGTCAACAACTTTAGGTTCCAACTCTTTTTGTAATATCAGTTATAGTTATTGTAACATGTTCTAACCAAGATAATGTTGAGTCAATGGTAACACCTAAGAATTTTACACAATTTCATTTGTTCATTATTTTATTACTTATAGATACATCAACATTTCATGAAAAATACCTTCCTTTAGTATGAAATATCATACATTTTGTTTGATCTATATTGAGAGACAGTTTATTTGCATTTATTCCGTCCATCACACTCAGCATTTGTGTATCAATCTTTATAATCATTTCATTGATGTCATTAACCTCAATCAAACTATTAGTATCATGAACAAAAAGTAAGAAAGGAGATAATTACATGAAAGGAGAGAGATGGAGGGAAAGGAATGAAACAAAAAATTAAATAAAAAATAAGAAATGAAGGGAATAAGGAAGAAGAGAAGAAGGAAAAGAGGTGAGAAATTAAACCAAAAATAAAAAAGAAAGAAAATGAATTTTTGGTTGAACATTATTATTCTTATTGTTAAGTTTATGTCAAAAATACCTGCTGACAACTCAGTGTGTTTGTTTGTTGAACTGGAATAACTTTACCTTAATTCATTCTATTTATACTTTTTTTTACACAACTTTCCTCCTTCCTTCCATAAAAAAAAAGAAACAGAAAAAAGACATCAATAAAAGTACAATAGAGGACCTACTGCTTGTATCTTGCATTGTGGAAATATGTCAATTTAATGGCTACTCATTTTTTAATTAATTTATTATTACTTATGTATGTGTAAGGAGTAAAATAAGTTTGATCAAATCAACTTCCTTCCTTTCACTGACTGTCATTAGCTTTTCAAAGTGCGCTACAATGGTGCATTATTTGCTATCTTTTACCACTATTTTTATGGCTTTTGCTCTTCTTAAGCTGGTGATTACATACCTCCCTCCCTTCTATGGCTCTGCTCCACATGTCTCCAAATAGTAGGGGAGAGCGGGGTAAGTTGAGCCTAGGGGTAAGTTGAGCCACAGGATTTTACTCATATTTGAAAGGCTGAACCAGAGAACTAAAGCCATATATGGGAAAGCAATAACACTACTCCAACCCTCCCCACATTGTTTCAAGCCTAGCAGTAGACGCTGATGAGCTGCCCCAAAAAAATATTTTTTAAGCTCTAAAAGTGAAAAACTATGAAACAGATATATGCTAAGTTTATACATATATTATTTAGATATTGCCTGACCTCTTAACTTCCATGTATAGCATAACTTTAAGTGCATTTGCAGGGAATAAGTAATAAACCAAGGCATGCTGTTATTAGGTGATACGTAGACATATATTAGAAAATCAAGGATAGGGTAAGTTGAGTCACAACAACCGGGGCAAGTTGATCTACCATACTACTGATAAAATTGTGTATCTATTAGCCATGCAAAGATTATTTTCAAAGCCTAGCTGAGTATTAAATTTTAGAGTAACACCCAATATAATTGTTAAGCGTATTGAAAATGTTTTAAGTGTATATCGGCTATTAAAAAAAAGAAAAAAAACCGACTGGCTATACAGGATTGTCCCTAAAACAAAGAGTATTTCCTCCTGATATGAAGAAGGATCTAGCAAACCATGTCAAATTACTGCCAGATATGTTCCATGGATTGTCAGTAGAAAGGTGTTGTTTATTAGCTTATGAATTTGTCAAAATATATACAATAAATACTTGCCGTCATAATAGGTTTTCTTTATGTATTTCACAGCATGTAATAAACCACTTTTATGCAACTAAACTTGTTTCTTTTATTGTTTCATCATTTTCATAACTTAAAAAAAAAAAAACTAAGCATGGAACAACTTGCCCCATTGGATGGCTCAACTTACCCCATGTATGCGGTAAGTTGAGCCATTTGAGATATTATTTTTGAGTAACCGGCATGACATTAAGAAAGGAGAAATAAAGCTGAAAGTGGCCTCAAATATGCTTGACAGATAGAATTTTCAGATGACATTTTAATTTGTATTCATTACGCTTGTGTTTTAGAGATAACTTGCTCAAAGCGAAAAATGGCTTATCTTACCCCGCTCTCCCCTACTTAATGAGTTATTATAGCCTATTACCGGTATGTAATTAGTTAAAATAGCCTATTACCAGCACTTAATGACAGTTATTATAGCCTATTCCAGCACTTAATGACATTTATTATAGCCTATTACCAGTATTTAATGACAGTTATTATAGCCTTTTTCCAGCACTTAATGACATTTATTATAGCCTATTACCAGTACTTAATGACAGTTATTATAGCCTATTACCAGTATTTAATGAGTTATTATAGTCTATTACCAGTATTTAATAAGTTATTATAGCCTATTACCGGTATTTAATGAGTTATTATAGCCTATTTCCAGTACTTAATGACAGTTATTATAGTCTATTACCAGTATTTAATGCCAGTTATTATAGCCTATTACCAGTATTTAATGAGTTATTATAGCCTATTACCAGTATTTAATGACAGTTATTATAGCCTATTACCAGTATTTAATGACAGTTATTATAGCTTATTAATAGTATTTTATTCTATTACCGTCATATAATAACTATTAATTAAAGCTTATCATTATTATTTGAAATTATATTAATTATATTATATTACCGATTTTTAGAGACGATATATTAATTATAGCCTATTATCATTCTTTAAAATATATATATATATATATATATATATATATATATATATATATATATATATACATATATATATATATATATATATATATATATATATATATATATATATATATATATATATATATACATATATATATATATATATATATATATATATATATATATATATATATATATTGATTATATTGCATTAACACTATTTAAAGACGATATATTAATTGTATCCCATTATCATTCTTTTAATATATATTAATTATATTCTATATTACCGTTATTCAAGGACGATATATTAATTATAGCCTATTATTATTATATGATGATATATAAATTATTTTCTATTACCAACATTTTCATTATATAACGATATATTAATTATAACATTATTATTATCATTATTTAAAGATATATCAATTATAACATTATTATAATTATTTAAAGATATATTAATTATAACATTATTATCATTATATAAAGATATCAATTATACCATTATTATCATTATATAAAGATATATTAAAACATTATTATCATCATTATTTAGAAATATATTAATTATAACATATTACTGGTATTTGAAGATATATTAATTATTGCCTATTACCGACCGTTATGTGAAGACTATGAATAATAATTATATCTTATTACGTTAAATAGCTTATTACCAATATCCTGCACGATGACGTCATCGTCATGCGAGAGTTTAAATACAGATTTTATAATATCATGATTCTTGATGGCGAATATTTAAACAATTCATACATATTTTTTTTAGTTGTATTTTGCTGGATATTTAAGATCATCATGAATACATAGTTTTATGCATGTATAAATTATACTCATAAAAATTAATTTCTTTTGACTGAATTTCTTGTGAGTGAAAATATCCATGTCAAAATGTTTCGACAAGTCATAATGAACGATCATGATTAGATGGTTGTTTTTCAATAACTAGATTTAATCATCAATTGTAATTTATTTAAAGTTCATTTACAGTAATAATTCAGGAAAATAGTGAAATTTGTGACAAGTTATAAGGATATTTCATTCCACTTGTTAGGGTTGCCATAAAATCATTTAAGAGGCGACGTCAACTCTTTGGGCGATTGTACTCTTTATGTGTAAAAAATTCATACTGAATTCATAAAACATTTAGTGATAATCATTAAGTTCTGTTTGACATGTTAATTAAATAGTTTGTAATGCACAAATTATATATCCTAATACGTAATAATTCCTTAACTTTGGTTTGGCATGTCAAAGTAAGTCCTTGGAGCAGATAAGCGTATCTGCAGCTGAAAACTGCTCTCATTTTCTGATGTTTGTTTCTTGAATAAGTGAGCAATGGGAGTTAACTATTAACTCACCTGAGTTAATGGTTAATTCCCATTGCAACTACTGAGGACTCATTATTAATAGTGGACAGGCTAATGGACAACACTAGACTTGGTTATCTTGTTGATAAATAACTAAAACATGGCGCAAAGGTTGAACATTTGAATTAATACAAACGTGTGGTGGCGTGGTGTGAAGGGAGCCTAACTTAGTTATTGGTGAGCATGTTAGCGCGATGGACGTGTGAAAAGTCAGACTAAAGGGTGGCGTTACAGGGTGTGGCTTCAGTGTGACTGTACCGTGTAACCCCATAATACCTACCACTCTTATCGAAGAGTAACAACATTATGTTAATAATAAAACCAAAAAAAAGGTGTAAGTGTGAATAATTACCCACTAATAAGGAAGACTAACAATTCAAGGGAACAACACTCCTCCTACACTCTCACACTGGTTCAACACAAGATCATTTCATCCCGAGAATATAACTAGAAAATTAACCAAGTGCATGGACAAGAGGTTTTTATTTGTTTAAATTCAAGTTATGTCTTTATTATAGTAAATCATTATAATAGAACACAGTGAACCTCACGTATTAGGCGGCAAAAGAGCACGTGACACCGCACACGCCCACGATATGTTCTCATCTCCTACGTTGGACAAGTAGAGATGAGGAAGACCCTTGAGCTGCGGCAGCTAAGGGAGGAGGTGTGGGCTAACGCCTGGAGTAATGTGTATCCCTGCAAACAAAGGGAGTGATAGAAGGTTATGGGAAAGTAGTAATAGGTTCGGAAAAAGACAATGAGATGAAACGGGATGGAGGGAGGTTGTGATGAAATTACACAAGGGATGGTAGTAAGTTAAAATACGTACCATGTGGTGTGTAGCGACCTGAAACCAAAACAATTAACTAGACCTTGTCTAAAACATTTTCTTTGCTGTAACATGACCAATGAAAGCAACTCACAAATGTGTTCCAGACAGGGAAGTGTTTCGGAGAGTTTGGGAAGAGCCTCAAACCAGTCCCGGGCATCGTGATCATCAACTATAACCATGTAGAGCTCTTTTAAGGAAGTGGGCAAGATGTTAATTGCCTCCCCATTGAAATGGCACTTTATTCTCACTATACGGCTCCTCGGGTCATCGGAGACTGTATCGGCAGTGGACCTGGAAATGCCAAGATATGTTACTCGTATCTTAGGGTTCTTGATCTGTAATCTATTATATTAATGATATAATCTACTATATATAGATTAGCTGCAGGGATTAAGAGAAGGCACCAACAAAGACATTACAAACTTTGTTAAGCTGTCATGATAATAAGCTGGCCATCTTGCAGCTATTACACTCTTAGCTGTCTCAGTAAACTAAAAAAAATTATGTCATGATTTAGTAAGATTCTTTCTTTATGGGGAGTGCCAACCAGATAAAAAAAGAAAAACTAATGAAAATTGAAAAAGAATAACCTTATACAATCTGAAGACAGGTCATCTTGTGAGTTTGTGGAAGAAAGCGACACAGGCCTCGAGTTCCTGTCTCTTGAAGATACCAACTTCTGCAGCAGTGAGTTCGACAGACCACTCTCTGGATACTCCCAATGATGATTGAATTCAATTACTATTTCACAATTGTGAGTGGCAGCAACAGTTTCCATCAGATCATGTAAGTGTGGTATGTCCTTCGGGTCATTCTTGATGGTAATGATGAGTTCTGGGGGACAGTTGTAAGAAAGGAAAACAACAGCCGTCTTCACTTGTTGGTCATATACCCACCAATAACTCGTTGACAGTACTTTATAAATTTTCTGAGCCAGTGTCTGGTTGTATTGACTTTCTTTCAGTAAATCGGCCCAGTGTTGGAACCCAAGAGAGTCACCACTTTTTCAGCGTAATGTGCTAGGGTGTTCGGGTCAGATTTATGCAGCAGATAAACCAATTGGAAGATAATATTTCTGTACTTCTGAAAATGCTGAGTCTCTGCCTGATCTTTATTGAACTTGAGCAAGACGCTGCGTATGGAGAAGTCTCGACCAAGTGACTCTTGAGTGTGTTTCACAATTTGCTGTTTCGAGTAATCATCTGACTCATCACACTTTCTTTTATACATAGAATTATCAGACACAAGATTTTCTTCCAGAAGGAAAGTTAGGAAATTGGCACCATAAAAGTCTTGCAAAGTTTTGTGTGGGAACTTCACCACCTTTGAATGAGTAAGAGAGCGGTCGTTGGATGCTGATACCAAGAAGGCAGAAAATATTTCTTCAGCTGGAAGATTTAGACTTTTACATAGCTTATTGAGATCTTTAATTTGACCTTTGTTCAAGAAAACGACATCATGGGCCTGAGCACGTAGCGCCTCCATGTACATGTAAGCTAGAAAGGTTTCACACTTGGTTCTCAGATCGGTGAGGGACATATGTTGCGTGGATGGTTGGTTCATCAGCCTTTCATGTAACTTTTCGACCAATAAATTGTGGGTTTCCAGATAGAGCGCGGTCGTGGAAGTAATATCTCTAACTCTGGAGTTTGGGTCATTCCACAAGAAGATAAGCATGACCAGGTTAAGTGGAAACCTGAGGAAGTTTTCCAGGTGTGTCGGCACTTGGCGTAAGTATTCAAGTAAGCAGTTGATGTCCAATCCTGCGATGACGCCGTGCTGTTTCAGCTCATTGTGGTACGCTCGCACAAACTCCTCCCTCTCCTGTTTGGGAATTCCTTGTATAATCATGTGGACGACCTTCATTCGACCGGACACCAGCTTCTTCACCTCCGGGATCCTCTCTGGCCTCGTGGTGCAGATGAGAGTGAAATCATGAGAACTCTTTATATTGAGGATTTCTTTGAAAACCTTCTGAGATGCTTCATTAAGTTCGTCTAGGCCATCAACAAGAACCATGACCTTCAAACTTAGTAAAATGTGCACGAAATTGTTTTTCTGAATCTTGCAAGTGGTTTTCGGCATGTGGAAACAAAGGAGTTTAGTAAAGGAGTTGATAGAGGTGTCGTGGCACTCCAAGTGAAGGTCTCCCCCACCAGCTATCCATTCTGACCTATAAAGTCTGAGCAAGGTGGTCTTCCCGACGCCTGGCTGACCCTCTAGCATCATCAAGGAATCAGTTGTTGTAGTGTTAAGGTGCTCTAAGAGGTCCTTGAAATGCACAAAACGACAGGAAGTGGTGGGTCTCCTGTCTTTATCATCTTCAATTGTTGGACATACAAACACTGTTGTCACTTTCAGGAGACATTCTTTTTTGTCAAGGAAGTAAAGAGAATCGAAGAAGGTCTTAGAGTCGTATTTCTGCTTCAGCTCTTGGGCACCGCTAACGCGCAAACAATCTCTTAGGATATTATAATCATCAGCAAAGGGCTGGTCACATATGTTGTTCAGGTTATCATTAATGCGGCGTATCATGTGATCCACTGTGCCAATGTTCACGGTGTACAGAGTTCCACTCATTTGTATCACCTTTGTCAGAATATCTCGTAAATTTTCTATTTCATCTCTCATTGTATCTTGTGTGAAGACAGGTAAGTCATGCATTAGGTTATTGCGTGAATTTTTGATGCATGTCAACAAATATTCAAGTTGCGTGTCATCTGACACGGTCCAAACATTATCCCCGAAGAGTGCCAAGGAGTGGCACGCCATCTTGAAAAGTAATGAAATATCAAATTCATCACCTGAGGGATTTCTCGAAATTTTATCTTGTTGCTGCCTATCAAAGGCTTTCTTGTAGACGGTGCGGCTCATGCCAGAATAAATCAAATAGTCTTTGTATGTTTGCAAGTCAGTTTTCGCCGTACAACCCCACTTGAGCACTTGAAGAAGGGTAAACGGACCCTCAGAAGTGAGCGCCTTTAACACTCTCATGAAGTGGTGGTCCTCTTCCTGGATCCCAATCTGTACACTGCTTCCACCCGTTGCCATCTCGTCCACTTATTCAAAGCTGAACCGCCAAAATTCAGACCTCCAATAACTACAGTAAGTCACGATGGAACTGCAAGAAATGCAAAGAGAACCTATTAAAACTTTCTAAGCCTTGAATAATTATTCATATCTGTACATGTACAGTCGTCTCAGAACTCCGCGCCATTCTTCCTAACCAAAATTACAAATCAGGTGACAGCTATCACTTTCTTTTTCATGGGAACTTTTATTGGCTGGAGCTGCCTCTAGTGACCTGCCACTAGTGATCTGCCTCTAGTGACCTACCTCTAGTGACTTGCTTCTAGTGATCTGTCTCTAGTGACCTGCCTCTAGTAACGATCTGCCTCTAGTGACGATCTGCCTCTAGTGACGATCTGCCTCTAGTGACGATCTGCCTCTAGTGACCTGCCTCTAGTGATGACCTGCTTCTAGTGACGACCTGCCTCTAGTGACCTGCCTCTAGTGACCTGACTCTAGTGACCTGCCTTTAGTGACCTGCCTCTAGTGACCTGCCACTAATCTTCATTGTCATTCTCTCTCTCTCTCTCTCTCTCTCTCTCTCTCTCTCTCTCTCTCTCTCTCTCTCTCTCTCTCTCTCTCTCTCTCTCTCTCTCTCTCTCTCTCTCTCTCTCTCTCATATCTGTACATGTACAGTCGTCTCAGAACTCCGCGCCATTCTTCCTAACCAAAATTACAAATCAGGTGACATCTATCACTTCCTTTTTCATGGGAACTGTTATTGGCTGGAGCTGCCTCTAGTGACCTGCCTCTAGTGACCTTCCTCTAGTGACCTGACTCTAGTGACCTGCCTCTAGTGACCTGCCTCTAGTGACCTGCCTCTAGTGAACTGCCACTAATGACCTGCCTCTAGTGACCTGCCTCTAGTGAACTGCCACTAATGACCTGCCTCTAGTGACCTGCCTCTAGTGACCCAACCTTTACCTGTCCCCCTCCCATTCTATCTTCATTGTCATTCTCTCTCTCTCTCTCTCTCTCTCTCTCTCTCTCTCTCTCTCTTCTCTCTCTCTCTCTTTCTTCTCTCTCTCTCTCTCTCTCTCTCTCTCTCTCTCTCTCTCTCTCTCTCTCTCTCTCTCTCTCTCTCTCTCTCTCTCTCTCTCTCTGTATACGTATACATACATATATACACTCGAACCTCGGTTTTCGTATGCCCCAGTTTGTGTACGATTCGGTTTTCAACGACTTTTTCGTCAAAAATTTGTCCCAGTTTTGGTACAGTTGAAAATGGTCTGCACCAAACTGGTCTGTCTGCCCGCGTGACTCAGCCAAAGAAAGTGCTGAGTGCCAGCCCTTTGATAAAGAAGGCGAGAAATACGATAGAATTAAAAAAAGAACTCTTAGCAAAGTATGAAAGTGGCGTACGCATGGCCGATCTAGCCAGGATGTACAGGAAGTCTGCATCAACGATCAGTTCCATCATGTTCAAGAAATAATAATCAAGGAAGCTGATGTTGTAAAAAGGGGGTAAATGTGCTAACGAAACAGAGATCACAAACAATCAAAGATGTTGAGAAGTTGTTGTTGGTGTGGATCTACGAACAACATTTAGAGACACTGTTTCGGAGGCGATAATTTGTGAAAAGGCAAGGCTGTTGCATGCGAATCTCGCAAAGAAAATGCCTGGAACGAGTGCTACTGTTAGTGAATTTAAGGCCAGCAGAGGCTGGCTCGACAAATTCAAGAAGTGAACTGGCATACACAGTGTGGTAAGGCAACAAGAGTCTTCAATAAAGGTAAAAGTGTTGTTAAATTTTCATTTGTCCATTTCATTAGTCATTTATGTTTATTTCTCATTTTTTTCTGCATGTAAAACTATAATTATTCTCTATAAAAAAATTTTTTTTTAATATTTTTGGTGTATGGAACGGATTAATTGGATTTACATTATTTCTTGTGGGAAATATTGCTTCAGTTTTCGTACATTCAGTTTTAGTCAGACCTTTTCGAACGGATTAATCACGAAAACCGAAGTTCCACTGTATAAATGTGTATGTGTGCGTATAAGTGTCTATGTGCGTAAATGTTAATATCTGCAAGTTGTGTGCGTATGTGTATGTATGGCACTTCCACTGCAATAAGGGGTTTACAACTATAAAAGCACTGTCAACCCTTACATTGTCCTTTAAATACAGTATCCAACATCTCCTTTTTATTATGTGTTCAGAGAAACTATCCCTTTGTGTGTTATGTGCGTATAAGTGTGTTTGTGTGCGTATTTGTTTCTCAACTATTTTATTATTAGTTTATGTACGTATGTGTCCGTATAAATTCTTATGTGTGTATTTTTTCATGTGCGTATGTGTAAGATTGTCTGTATATTTCATGCTTTAACTATTTTTGACTATCTTATCATTAGTTTGTGTGCGTTTGTGTGCGTTTGTGTGCGTATCAATTCTTATGTGTGTTTTTTTTTCATGTGTGTATATGTTTAAGTCATGTGTGTATGCGTGCGTATTTGATTTTTTACTTATTCACTATGACAGTGTCTATATACACGAATATAATGTAAATAACTATTCACCATGACGGTGTTTATATACACGACTGTAATGCAAATAACTATTCACTATGAGTGTCTATATACACGACTGTAATACAAATAACTATTCACTATGAGAGTGTCTATATACACGATTGTAGTGCAAATAACTATTCACTATGACAGTGTCTATATACACGACTGTAATGCAAATAACTATTCACTATGACAGTGTCTGTATACACGACTGTAATGCAAATAACTATTCACTATGACAGTGTCTATATACACGATTGTAGTGCAAATAACTATTCACTTAGACAGTGTCTATATACACGACTGTAATGCAAATAACTATTCACTATAACAGTGTCTATATACACGACTGTAATGCAAATAACTATTCACTATGACAGTGTCTATATACACGACTGTAATGCAAATAACTATTCACTGTGACAGTGTCTATATACACGACTGTAATGCAAATAACTATTCACTATGAGTGTCTATATAGACAACTGTAATGCAAATAACTATTCACTATGAGTGTCTATATACACGACTGTAATGCAAATAACTATTCACTATGACAGTGACTATATACACGACTGTAATGCAAATAACTATTCACTAAGACAGTGGCATGGATGAATAGCAGCATTAGAAGGGAAATTGTATTAAAAAGGGGACTCTATAGGAGAATTAAAAGGGGAGAAGTACAGGTAGTAGGGCAGAATAATGACCTAGCTAGGAAAGTTAAAAAGGATATTAGGACCGCAAAAAGGTTAGGATAGCTAGAGATGCCCAGAAGGATCCAAAGGGATTCTATCAGCTGTACAAGGCTAAAACAAAGGAAAAAATAGGACCTCTTAAAGGAATGGATGGCAGCTTGATAAAAATTGGTGAGGAAATTAGTAAGGAATTAAATAAATACTTCTTGTCTGTATTTTCTCAGGTAGGGAACTGGAGCCAGTACAGATCTTTATGGGACAAGAGGTTGATAAATTAAGCGAAATAGTCATAAGTAGGGAAGTAGTTAGCAAGGAAATAGATAGACTTAAAAAGACTAAATCTCCATGGCCGGATGAATTTTTTCCGAGGATTCTTAGGGAATGTTGAGAAGAACTCGTTGAACCCATTACGATGATTTTTAGAAAATCCCTAGACACAGGAGTAGTTCCTAGGTGTGAGGAACTGCACCTGCCTCGTCTCCCCTAATTAGTGGTTGAACTACCACTCTAGTCTGCCGGCGCTGGTTCACCTCTCCAACTGCTTGTTCACCGGCTTCCCCGCCACTACCCCACCCCCTTGTCCAGGGGTAGGGGGGTAGTCTAACCGAGCCAAGCTCCACGCCACCGGACTGGAGAAAGACAGAACGCCTCAGCTCTCACACCTGACAACACCTCACCACCTGCTGCTGGTTCTCAACATTCCGAAGGCATTTCTGGAGACTTGGGCTCCCTTCCAGTGTGCCCTTCAACTGTACCTACACCATTCGACCCTCCCTGCTGTATGAGGTGCAATCTACGTTGCCGAGTGTTGCTGCCACGCATCTCACCCTCCAGACAGCTGTTCAGGGAGTTATTTGGGTGCCATACCCCTGCTCTGGTAATTGTTTACGAGCAGTTCGTCGTTGGTGATTTATTTTGGCTTTTAGCCTGCTGTTTGTTATTATTGTGTGTGTAAATATATTCGGGGTATCATACTCCATGATTTTTCTTCCCCACAACTCTATAGAAGCATAATATTAATTGGTAGTCACCTCGGCCCTGACATATTGGCGACCTCGCCAGGATAAGAACTACCAATTATTTATTATCTTTTTACAGATTATGGGTTGTAATCTGTAAGTCGCTGCTGCACGCCGTTGCTGCCTGAGGCCAGGGAGTAATGTTATGAGAGTGTTTTGATTGCTGTCAAACTCTTGCTTTTGCCAGATTTTGCACGTGAGGTGTTGTCTAATTTTTTGTTTGTTTGTGTAGTGTTCTCTGTTCGGTCTTCTCCATGTCTTCCTTTCAAGAACTGAAGGAGCAGGGTAAATCCCTCGGTCTGCATGGCAAGGAAATTGGCCAGTGGATCGTAGAACAACAGAAACACGAAAGGGAAGAAAGACAAGCTGAGAGAGAGAAGGAGAGAGAAGAAAGACAAGCTACGAAGGAAAGAGAAGAAGCACAAGCTGAAAGAGAAGACGCACAAGCTGAGAGAGAAGAAAGAAAAGCACAAGCTGAGAGGGAGAAAGAGATCAAGCTGGCAGAAATTGCAGCTAAAGGTAAGCCCTCAGTCCTACATTCACATGATCCTGTTTCCAGACCTAGTCTACCACCATACAAGGATGAAGAGGACATTGCCACCTACTTAACTAGGTTTGAGCGAGTGGCCGAGATGCTGGTTTTACCCAGAGATACCTTTGCCGTTCGTCTGGGTTGCCTCCTTACTGGTAAAGCTGCCGAACTCTACACGTCCCTTCCGTCATCCACCACTGAGGATTACGAGTTACTGAAGCAAGCCTTGTTAACAGGCTTCAGTAAAACTCCAGATGGCTACCGGGTGGATTTCAGGTCAAACAAGATTAGAGTAGGACAGAACTACCATCAGTTCGTTACCCAGTTATCGAGGATGTTTGATTCTTGGGTTGAGTCTTCCTCTGTGGCCACTGTTTATGCTGATTTAAGGGAGTTTATCATCTTTGACCAATTTTTGTCCTCCTTATCACCAGAAATACGCCTATTCATCAAGGAAAGAAGGCCTACCAAGCTGAAGGAAGCAATACAACTAGCGGATGACTGAGCATCCGCCCACAACGCCTATCCTAAGGTCTCTTTCTACAACAACGCTAAGAAAATATCCCCTCGACTTGCTACTCCACTCCAGCCACTACCTTCTCCTAGGAGTCAGACTCCCTCAACCGTGACTTGTCACAATTGTGGGGAAGCAGGACATATACGACCACGCTGTCCCAGGAATCCTCGAGCATTCAATGATGGAACTACTACCACGCCCCCCTATAAGGTTGAATTTTGTTTAGAAGACCATAAAGTGCCTAACTTTTCAGTTACGGGAACTATTAATGGGTCATGGTCTTCCTCTATAATTAGGGATACCGGATGCTCTGGAGTTGTAATTTCCGAGGAATCCTTGCCAGACATTAACCCATCACTCTGCCCCAAAGTACTAGTTGCTGACTATTTGGGACGCATCGACGAATTTCCTGTCGTTAAGTGTTACCTACGGTGTCCATTTTACACTGGTTGGACAGATGCTGTAAGGGCCCCAATTAAATTTGCTAGTGCTCTAGTTGGGAATATTCCCGGGGTACACGATCCTGATAGTCCTGATTCTCTACTCACTAATGACAACGATCTTCTCCATAGTGACCATGATCAAGCCACTACCGACGTTTCTTCCCTACAAGATTCTCTGTCGCCTCTTGATGACTCGCCTTCACCCGGAACCTCCCTCTCCTCTCAAGACAAGGACAACCGCCCTTCTGGATGTCAGCATCTACCACCAGTTGAGTCCTCCACTACTCAAGTGTGTGCTGTGGAGACCAGAGCCGGTCGATCTAAACGGGTCCACCCTCTAGTTCAGCCTAAGCTCCATCCTTTGACTGTAACCCCTGATGAGTTTCGTCAACTTCAGGAATCCTGTCCTTCCTTGACGTGTTTACAATCAAAGGCTACCACTCAAGAAGTTGAGAAGGCCCGGGATGGTGCCACATACCAGTTCATACATGAAGACGGCCTCCTGTACCGAAAATGTCTCTCCTCGGATCACCCTCAAAAGGTAAATGGTTTATCCTTGGTTGTTCCCAGCGATTGCCGTCCCGTCGTGTTGCTCACGAAGGTCCTTTGGCTGGACATTTCTCCCACCAGAAGACCCAGATGAAGGTATTGCAAGACTTTTATTGGCTAGGGATGTGTGCAGACATCCGAGATTACTGCCGTTCCTGCGACAAGTGTCAACGTATGTCAGCTAAAACGGGTACGTCCAGTACCTCTTCAACCGTTACCTGTCGTAACTGAACCCTTCTCCAGAGTTGCCATTGACTTGGTAGGTTCCTTGTCTCCACCATTTTCTGAAGGGCACCGTTACATTGTAACTATTATTGATTTTTCCACTGGGTTTCCAGAAGCCATGCCAGGGGGAGGGAATAGGAGTAGGCAAAGAGGAGGATCAAAACATTGAAGTAGAATTACATTATAATAGCATAGTTAGGGAAATTCATACAGTGCAGGAACAGTATATACCTAAGAGGAGGATTAGGTCAAATAGAAATGATCCAAAATGGATGAATAGCAGCATTAAAAGGGAAATTGGATTAAAAAGGGGACTCTATAGGAGAATTAAAAGGGGGGAAGTACAGGTAGTAGGGCAGTATAATAATCTAGCTAGGAAAGTTAAAAAGGATATTAGGACCGCAAAGAGGAATTATGAGGTTAGGATAGCTAGAGATGCCCAAAAGGATCCAAAGGAATTCTATCAGCTGTACAAGGATAAAACAGAGGAAAGAATAGGACCTCTTAAAGGAATGGATGGCAGCTTGATAGAAAATGGTGAGGAAATTAGTAAGTAATTAAATAAATACTTCTTGTCCGTATTTTCTCAGGAAGAGTCGGGTAGGGAACTGGAGCCAGTACAGATCTTTAGGGGACAAGAGGTTGATTAATTAAGCGAAATAGTCATAAGTAGGGAAGTAGTTAGCAAGGAAATAGATAGACTTAAAAAGACTAAATCTCCAGGGCCGGACGACATTTTTCCGAGGATTCTTAGGGAATGTAGAGAAGAACTCGTTGAACCCATTGCGATGATTTTTAGAAAATCCCTAGACACAGGAGTAGTTCCTAGGCTATGGAGGCAGGCAAATGTAGTTCCTATATTCAAGAAAGGAGATAAGGCAGAAAGTAGTAACTACCGCCCAATTAGTTTAACATCAGTGGTAGGCAAGATGTTAGAAGCTATCATAGCAAGGGCAATTAGAAAACATTTAGATGAACACAAGCTAATTAGACATAGTCAACATGGTTTTAGCAAGGTGAAGTCCTGCCTGACAAATTTATTAACCTTCTATAGGAAAGTATTTGAAACCATAGATAAGGGGGACGAGTATGATATAGTTTATTTGGACTTCAGTAAAGCCTTTGACAGAGTACCCCATAGGAGACTGTTAAGTAAAGTCAAGGCTCATGGCATAGTTGGGAAGATACTAGAGTGGATTAGGGGATGGCTTACTAGTAGGGAACAGAGGGTACAAATTAATGGGAAGAAATCAGAATGTGGTAATGTCACTAGTGGAGTACCACAGGGATCAGTACTAGGACCATTGTTATTCATAATGTATATAAATGACTTAGAGACAGGAATAAACAGTGATATCAGTCAATTTGCCGATGACACAAAGATAGAAAGACCGGTAAAGAATTTAGATGATGCTAGGATGCTGCAGGATGACTTAAATAGGCTGTACGAGTGGTCAGAGAAATGGCAGATGCAATTTAATGTTAACAAGTGTAGCATTATAGTGTAGGTAAAGGTAATAGGCCTGTAGACTACACATTAAATGACAATACCTTAGGAAAGTCATATAGTGTGAGGGACTTAGGAGTTCAAATAAGCAGTGACTTGCGCCCCAGGGAACAGTGTATTATAGCTAGAAATAGGGCCAACAAGATAATGGGATTTATTAGTAGGTGTGTGACAAATAGGAGTTCTGAGGTTATTCTGAGGTTGTATTTAGCGCTAGTAAGACCCCATTTAGATTATGCAGCTCAGTTTTGGTCCCCTTATTATAGGAACGATATAGACTCTTTGGAAGCAGTCCAGAGAAGAATGACCAAGATGATTCAGGGGCTGAGAAATTTACCCTACAAAGATAGATTAAAACGTCTTAATCTCCACTCCCTAGAGAGAAGGAGGGCAAGAGGGGATTTGATTGAGGTTTTCAAATGGGTAAAAGGAATTAATAAGGGAAACATTGATCAGGTTTTAGAATTTAGTAGTCAGGATAGGACACGTGGAAATGGGTACAAGCTAGAAAAACTTAGATTCAGGACAGACATAGATAGATATTGGTTCACTAACAGAGTGGTGAACGATTGGAATAGGCTGGGTAGACACGTAGTAAGTGCTGAGTCAATAGATAGCTTTAAAAGACGGTTGGATCAGAGTATGGATAGGGATGACAGGTGGGATGGCTAAATATTGGATTATTCCAAGGGTTGGGGGCAAGGAGCTTCCTCGTGTAGATCATTAACTGGCCTCTTGCAGTCTCTTCATTTCTTATGTTCTTATGTTCTTATGTAAAGATATTGACACCATATCTGTATCTGAAGCTCTGCTAACCATCTTCGCCAGAGTGGGAATCCCCAGGGAGATCCTTTCCGACCGTGGGACTCAATTTACTTCCCAGCTTATGGCAGAGCTACACAAACTACTGGGAGTAAAACCCATCTTCACCACGCCTTTCCACCCCAGCGGAAACGGGCGAGTTGAGCGGCTGCACGGTACCCTGAAGTATGCCCTTCGAAAGTTGTGCTCTGATAAGCCCAAGGAGTGGCATCGATATTTAATCCCTACCTTGTTTGCCCTCAGAGAGATCCCTAACGACCGGACTGGATTCTCTCCTTTTGAACTCCTCTATGGCAGGTCAGTGCGGGGTCCCCTCTCGGTGCTCCGTGACCTATGGGAAAACCGTAGGATCCCAGAAGATGAGAGATAGTCCTTCCGTTACGTCATCGAGCTACGGTAGAAACTAACCGAATGCGCCCAGCTTGCTGCCAAACACGCGGATGTGAGTATCGCCCGGTATAAGTCTTACTTTGACGTAAGATATCAAGACCGTCAATTCCAGCCGGGCGATGGGGTATTGTTACTACTGCCTAGTGACTCCAGCAAGTTGTTGGTTATTTGGAGTGGCCCTCACAAAGTTTTGGAAAGACGGGGTAAGGTGGACTACTTGATCGACATGCCAAGAGGATCTAAACTTTACCACACCAATATCCTCAAAAAGTACCACCGGCGGGCCCAAGTTAACCAGCTACAAGTCCTCGACGAGATTTCACCTTTAAGCGAGCCCGAAAGAAAGGGTAAGTCATCCTATTTGAATGAGGGTATTGATGATTTACCTGAGCTTGCTTTAACACCTGATGGTCCAACTAATGCTGAAGAACCTGTCATTAATCCTGCTCTCACTTGGAACCAGTCTGCTCAGGTTGAAGACCTGTTTCTCACATACCAGTCTACTTTTTCTGATCAACCTGGCTGCACCAAGACTGTCGAGCACGACATCACCCTCACTACAACGGAGAGAATACAAGCCAAGATCTACCCGGTGCCAATCCATCTCCAGCACTACTACCAGGAAGAGGTTGAGAAACTGTTGAGTCAAGGAATCATCCAACCTTCAACCTCTCGACACTGCTCTCCGGTTATCATTGTCAGGAAGTCCGACGGTACGTATCGGATGGCCATTGATTACAGGTTACTCAACTCAGTTACTATTTTCCATGCTGAACCATTCTGCAGTATTGAGACTGAGCTGCATAAGTTCGTTGGTGCTGAGTTCTTCCCAGAGCTAGATTTGAGTAAGGCATATTATCAGGTTCCACTTTCTGCCAAAGCTCGACGCTTCACTGCGTTTCCAACTCACAAGGGCCTGATGGAATTTACTCGGATGCCTTTTGGTCTCGTTACGGCCTGTGACACTTATATTCGCTTAATGAGGATTGTGTTTGCTGGCTTGGCCAATGTTTCATTTTATTTTGATAATATTTTTGTGTATTTATCTGATTGGCCCACTCACACCTCTGCCCTCAAGTCTGTTTTAGATAGACTATAGTCTGGCTAGCCTTAGAGTGCGGCTGGGGTGTTCCGGTCGTGGGGAATAACCATCCTACAGCGGTGCTACGTGTCTTTTAATCCGCATTGTAGAAATGTTTTAATGTAAGTAAAACCATAGCAGACATGATCAGGAAATATGCATACACGTTTATTCATAGTATTATAATGTATGAAGAAACAGTAAACTTATAATGGATAAGATATATATATATATATATATATATATATATATATATATATATATATATATATATATATATATATATATATAAACATATAAAGAAACGTGGCATACATATTTTACAGTGTTGCTATTAAAAAGCAGTACTGTCAGGGCCGAGATGACTACCAATTAATATTATCTTTTTATAGAGTTTTGGGGAAGAAAAATCATGGAGTATGATACCCCGAATATATTTAGACACACACAAATAGCAAATAATAGGCTAGAAGGCAAAATAAATCACCAACGACGAACTGCTCGTAAACAATTACCAGAGCAGGGGTATGACACCCAAATAACTCCCTGTACAGCTGTCTGGAGGGTGAGATGCGTGACAGCAACACTCGGCAACGTAGATTGCTCCTCAGACAGCAGGAATGGTCGAATGGTGTAGGTACAGTTGAAGGGCACACTGGAAGGGAGCCCAAGTCTCCAGAAATGCCTTCGGAATGTTTGAGAACCAGCAGCAGGTGGTGAGGTGTTGTCAGGTGTGAGAGCTGAGGCGTTCTGTCCTTCTCCAAGCCGGTGGCGTGGAGCTTGGCTCAGTTAGGCTACCCCCCTACCCCTGGACAAGGGGGTAGGGTAGTTGCGGGGAAGCCGGTGAACAAGCGCCGGTAGACGAGAGTGGTAGTTCAACCACTAATTAGGGGAAGACGAGGCAGGTGCAGTTCCTCACAAGTACCTATTAATGAATTTCCCTTTCGTTCTGGATAATGCATCTTATCACTCAAGAAAACTTCACATATGACATATGATGTTGCCAGATACACGATTCGGGCCTCATAAATTTTTTAAATACGAAATTGATTTGAATTTTCGCGGCAAATCTCTACACGTGGCACCGCTGTAGGACGGTTATTCCCCACGACCGGAACACCCTAGCCGCACTCTAAGGCTAGCCAGACTATACAACAGAACCGTCTGACCGTCAAACTTAAAAAGTGCCGGTTTGGAGCAGAGTCCATCAACTATCTGGGATTTGTTTGGTCACGCGACCGTCTTCAACCACAAGTTGGCAAGTTGACTGCCATCACCTCCATGACTCCTCCTACCACCAAGAAGTTACTCCGGAGTTTCCTAAGTTTGATATCATTTTACAAAGCTTTCATTCCTCAGGCCTCTGAGCTTACCGGCCCCCTCTCTGACTTGTTGAAGAAGCCGGTACGGGATCCCCTCCAATGGACTGAAGATCTGCATGAACGGTTCAAGCTGCTTAAGCAAGCCTTGACTTCGGGACCTGTTCTTCGTCTTCCGGACCCCAGCCAGACCTTCGTCCTACGTACCGATGCTTCAAACTATGGATTAGGTGCTGTACTTCTACAGTACCATGATGATCGTCCACATCCCATCTCTTACGCCAGCCGGAAACTGCTTGATCGGGAACGACGATACTCTACCATCGAGAGGGAATGCCTGGCCATCGTATTCGGCATTCATAGGTTTGATTTTTATCTGCGAGGTAAGGAATTTATCCTTGAAGTAGACCACAAGCCTCTAATATACCTTGAGAAATTTAAAGGTAAAAATGATAGAGTACTACGATGGGCTTTAGGTCTTCAACCCTATAAATTTAGGGTTGTTCATGTTGCCGGGACAGACAACATTGGAGCCGACCTTCTCAGCCGGCAATAGCTCTTCTTTATTTGTTTCCCGCACTCCAGTCTTTTACAAGTTTTGTTTCCTGCACTCAAGCCTATTATAAGTTTATTTATGTCTCCTGGTCAGCTGCAGTTCTTCGACATCAGCTGTGCAGCAGATGTTTTAGTGGGGGCATATGTGAGGAACTGCACCTGCCTCGTCTCCCCCTAATTAGTGGTTGAACTACCACTCTAGTCTGCCGGCGCTGGTTCACCTCTCCAACTGCTTGTTCACCGGCTTCCCCGCCACTACCCCACCCCCTTGTCCATGGGTAGGAGGATAGTCTAACTGAGCCAAGCTCCACGCCACCGGACTGGAGAAAGACAGAACGCCTCAGCTCTCTCACCTGACAACACCTCACCACCTGCTGCTGGTTCTCAACATTCCGAAGGCATTTCTGGAGACTTGGGCTCCCTTCTAGTGTGCCCTTCAACTGTATCTACACCATTCGACCATCCCTGCTGTCTGAGGTGCAATCTACGTTGCCGAGTGTTGCTGCCACGCATCTCACCCTCCAGATAGCTGTTCAGGGAGTTATTTGGGTGCCATACCCCTGCTCTGGTAATTGTTTACGAGCAGTTCGTCGTTGGTGATTTATTTTGGCTTTTAGCCTGCTGTTTGCTATTATTGTGTGTGTAAATATATTCGGGGTATCATACTCCATGATTTTTCTTCCCCACAACTCTATAGAAGCATAATATTAATTGGTAGTTACCTCGGCCCTGAAACTAGGCTATGGAGGCAGGTAAATGTAGTTCCTATATTCAAGAAAGGAGATAAGGCAGAAAGTAGTAACTACCGCCCAATCAGTTTAACATCAGTTTTAGGCAAGATGTTAGAAGCTATCATAGCAAGGGCAATTAGAAAACATTTAGATGACACAGGCTAATTAGACATAGTCAACATGGTTTTAGCAAGGGGAAGTCGTGCCTGACAAATTTATTATCCTTCTATAGGAAAGTATTTGAAACCATAGATAAGGGGAACGAGTATGCCTGTGACAGAGTACCCCATAGGAGACTGTTAAGTAAAGTCAAGGTGCACGGCATAGGTGGGAAGGTACTAGAGTGGATTACGGGATTGCTTACTAGTAGGGAACAGAGGGTACATATTAATTGGAGGAAATCAGAATGGGGTAATGTCACTAGTGGGGTACCACAAGGATCAGTACTAGGACCGTTGTTATTCATAATTTATATAAATGACTTACAGACAGGAATAAACAGTGATATCAGTAAATTTGCCGATGACACAAAAATAGGAAGACCGGTAAAGAATTTAGATGCTGCAGGATGACTTAAATAGGCTGTACGAGTGGTCAGAGAAATGGCAGATGCAGTTTAATGTTAACAAGTGTAGCATTATGAGCGTAGGTAAACTCTGGAACTCTTTTCCTTTGTCTGTTTTTCCACCTGCCTATGACTTAAACTCTTGCAAAAGAGGAGTGTCAAGACACTTCTCACACTAATTTGGACTTCCCCCATGTCTATATTTCTCCTACTGTCCTCTTTACAGGGTCTGGTGACAAGCAGGATTTTTTTTTTTTTTTATACTTAACTTATTTTTCCTTAGTCAGTACCCTTTTAATGTAAAAAAAAAAAAAAAAAAAGATAAAGGTAATAGGCCTGTAGACTACACATTAAATGACAATACCTTAGGAAGGTCATATAGTGTGAGGGACTTGGGAGTTAAAGTAAGCAGTGACTTGCGCCCCAGGGAATAGTGTATTATAGCTAGAAATAGGGCCAACAAGATACTGGGATTTATTAGGTGTGTGACAAATAGGAGTTCTAAGGTCATTCTGAGGTTGTATTTAGCGCTAGTAAGACCCTACCTAGATTATGCAGCTCAGTTTTGGTCCCCTTATTATAGGAAGGATATGGGCTCCTTGGAGGCAGTCAAGAGAAGAATGACCAAGATGATTCAGGGGCTGAGAAATTTATCCTACAAAGATAGGTTAAAACGTCTTAATCTCCACTCCCTAGAGAAAAAGAGGGCAAGAGGGGATATGATTGAGGTTTTCAAATGGTTAAAAGGAATTAATAAGGGAAACATTGATCAGGTTTTAGAATTTAGTAGTCAGGATAGGACACGTGGAAATGGGTACAAGCTAAACAAACTTAGATTCAGAACAGACATAGGTAGATATTGGTTACCTAACAGAGTCGTGAACGATTGGAATAAGCTGGATAGACACGTAGTAAGTGCTGAGTTAATAGGTAGCTTTAAAAGACGGTTGGATCAGAGTATAGATAGGGATGACAGGTGGGATGGCTAAATATTGGATTATTCCACGGGTGGGGGACAAGGAGCTGCCTCGTTTAGGTCATTAACTGGCCTCTTGCAGTCTCCTCATTTCTTATATTCTTATGTTCTTATGACTTGCCTACAAAAATGGCGTTTGTTGACGTTCTGGCTCAAGGTCGTAACGTCACTGCAGGAGCTCTATATGTGTGTTTTAATTCCCTTTGTGCGTAAACGTTAATATCTATAAGTCATGTGCGTATATATATATATATATATATATATATATATATATATATATATATATATATATATATATATTATATATATATATATATATATATATATATATATATATATATATATATATATATATATGATTTTTTTTTACATCAAAAGGGCACTGGCCAAGGGAAAAAAAAACGTAAAAAAAAAAAAGAAGAAAAACACAGACAAAAGAGTTTGACCAATCAGGGAGCGAGCTCGGAAGCACAATTTTTGAGAACAACAGGAGGGACTCCATCCGGACCGTAAGTCTTCCGAGAATCAAGGCCAGAGAGGGCATGGAAAACGTCATAATAAAGAATTAAAATTTTAGGGATGAAGTAGTCAGAGGTTGGAGGAGTAGGAGGAATATGTCCAGTATCATCCAAAGTAGAGTTGGTAGCAAAGGTTTGAGCGAAGGGTTCAGCTTTAGAGAAAGAAGAGACAGCTGTGGGGCCATCTGGTACAAGTAAAGTTGGGAAAGATGAAGAAGTAAAATTGTTAGAGATATTATTGGTTAGATGCCAGAAAGAGTTAGAGTTGGAAAGACTTTGACATCTTCTTTTGATGAAAGAGTTTTTAGTAAGTTGGAGAATAGATTCGGCACGATTACGGGCAGAAATATATAGGGCATGAGTTTCAGCATATGGATGGTTACGGTACCGTTTGTGAGCCGCCTCTCTATCATTGACAGCACGAGAACAAGCAGAGTTAAACCAGAGGTTTTTAGCTTCAGTATTAGAGAAAGTATGAGGAATGTATAGCTCCATGCCAGAGATAATCACCTCTGTTATGCGCTCGGCACAAAGAGAAGGATCTCTGACATGGAAGCAATAATCATCCCAAGGAAAATCAGAATAGTACTGCCTTAGGTCCTTCCACTTAGCAGAGTTGAAATGCCAGAAGCACCTCAGCTTAGGCGGGTCCTGAGGCAGCACTGGAGTGATAGAACAGGTAACAGAAATAAGATTGTGATCGGAAGAGCCCAACGGAGAGGAAAGTTTAACAGAGTAAGCTGAAGGGTTGGAGGTTAGGAAAAGATCAAGAATGTTGGGCGTGTCTCCAAGGCGGTCAGGGATACGGGTAGGGAACTGCACTAGCTGCTCTAGGTCATGAAGGATAGCAAAATTTAAGGTTTGTTCACCAGGTTGGTCAGTGAAAGAAGATGAAACCCAAACCTGGTGATGAACATATAGATCACCTAAAATGGAGATCTCAGCACAAGGAAAGTGAGATAGGGTGTACTCCACTTTGGAAGTGAAATAGTCAAAGAATGTTACATATTCAGAGTAATTAGGTGAGAGATATACAGCACAGATGAATTTAGTTAGAGAGTGACATTGAAGTCTTAGCCAGATTGTAGAAAATTCTGAAGATTGAAGATTGTGGGCACGAGAGCAAGTAATGTCGTTACGCACATACGCGCAACAGCCAGCTTTGGATTGGAAATGAGGATAGAGAAAGTAGGAGGAAACAGAGAAGGGGCTGCTGTCAGTAGTCACAGACAACTGTGTTTCAGTTAGAAAGAGAAGATAAGGTTTAGTAGAGAAGAGATGGTGTTCCACAGATTGAAAATTAGATCTAAGGCCACGAATGTTGCAGAAATCGAGAGTAAAAGTATTAGAGGAAGTGTCAAGACACCCGAGGTCGTCAGCAGAAGGGCAGTCCGACCTGGGGACATTTGTGGTCCCCTCCCCGGATGGGGACTCCGAGGCTGGGTGTGGTAAAGCCATTTAATATTTTGTGCGTATGTGTAAGTATAAGTGTGTGTGTGTGTGTGTGTGTGTGTGTGTGTGTGTGTGTGTGTGTGTGTGTGTGTGTGTGTGTGTGTGTGTGTGTGTATGTGTGTGTGTGTGTGTGTGTGTGTGTGTGTTTGTGTGTGTGTATGTGTGTGTGTGTGTGAGCTTTAATTTCCTTTGAGCATAAATGTTAATATCTAAAAGTTATATGTGTATATGTGTGCGTTTTTTATTTTGTACTATTATTTTGTGTGCGTGTGTGTGTACCTTTTTAATGTCCTTACTATCCATACACAATAATTCCACTAATAACTGAGATACAGACATAATAAATAAAGGGAATAGGGAAAAAACACCAATAATATCAACAACAGATCAAAACTTAATAAACATAAAAAGATGCATGTAAAAAATTAATAAAACATTGACATAATCAGAAAATAAATAATTCCACTAACAACTGAGATACAGACATAATAAATAAAAGGAATAAGGAAAAACACCAATAATAGCAAACATAAAAGAAGACAGTATTAGGGAAAAAAATGCACACAAAAAAAACACAGACATAAACACATGATAACAGAGATACAGACATAATAAATATAAGGAATAAGGAAAAAACAATAATAACAGAGATAGAAGAAGACTGTATCAGATAAAAAAAATGCCCAAAAAATAACAAAACTGTAGATACCAAAAAACACACAATAAGTACCACAATATATATATATATATATATATATATATATATATATATATATATATATATATATACATATATATATATATATATATATATATATATATATATATATATATATACATATATATACACTCATAGTGTATATTTACAGTGTATGGGTATATTATAGTGTATATTTACAGTGTACCAATATATTATAGTGTATATTTACAGTGTACCAGTACGTTATAGTGTATATTTACAGTGTACAGGTATATAATAGTGTATATTTACAGTGTACGAGTATATTATAGTGTATATTTACAGTGTACGGGTATATTATGGTGTATATTTACAGTGTACAGGTATATTATAGTGTACGGGTATATTATAGTGTTGTAGGGAGCTGAGGTATTATTATATAATATATCATTATCATATTGTATTTGTATGTGGCGCGCCCATATCAATAGTGTATGTTTGGCAACTGTCTTGTGACGCCTGGCAATTACGCACTTGGCCCCACGCGACCTGGCCCAGCCGCATCAGTCTGGGCATTCATCTTACTACAGCAGGTCGCACGCATCGTCACTCTCTGTCCAGATCCCTTTGTTTATTATATAATAAACTCAAGCCACGTTCTCCGAAGCCTTATTCACCCAGCTACGCTACCAAACCCCCCCTTACAAGTGGTGGATCAACGGTGGGATTATCAAGCTGGACAGAGAGAGAGAAAAGTAAAGGAAAGTTTAGGCGCGTCCACCCGCATCTTTATCTCCAAGCCGCCATTTTACAAACCTTTGTCTCTGCGCCACCAACAAGCTTTTTGACTTGCCCCGCCCCGAACTCATATACATCTACCATGGACAAATATATTCTACATTGTATATTTGCTACTGCTACATCATCCACGGTTTGTCTGTTGCTACTCCACCTGATCCACTTACTACTCCACCCACGCGATCATGCCTATATAAATAACTTAGAGACTTAGAGACAGGAATAAACAGTGATATCAGTAAATTTGCCGATGACACAAAAATAGGAAGACCGGTAAAGAATTTAGATGATGCTAGGATGCTGCAGGATGACTTAAATAGGCTGTACGAGTGGTCAAAGAAATGGCAGATGCAGTTTAATGTTAACAAGTGTAGCATTATGAGTGTAGGTAAAGGTAATAGGTCTGTAGACTACACATTAAATGACAATACCTTAGGAAAGTCATATAGTGTGAGGGACTTAGGAGTTCAAATAAGCAGTGACTTGCGCCCCAGGGAACAGTGTATTATAGCTAGAAATAGAGCCAACAAGATAATGGGATTTATTAGTAGGTGTGTGACAAATAGGAGTTCTGAGGTCATTCTGAGGTTGTATTTAGCGCTAGTAAGACCCCACTTTGATTATGCAGCTCAGTTTTGGTCCCCTTATTATAGGAAAGATATAGGCTCCTTGGAGGCAGTCCAGAGAAGAATGACCAAGATGATTCAGGGGCTGAGAAATTTACCCTACAAAGATAGGTTAAAACGTCTTAATCTCCACTCCCTAGAGAGAAGGAGGGCAAGAGGGGATTTGATTGAGGTTTTCAAATGGGTAAAAGGAATTAATAAGGGTAACATTGATCAGGTTTTAGAATTTAGTAGTCAGGATAGAACACGTGGAAATGGGTACAAGCTAGAAAAACTTAGATTCAGGACAGACATAGGTAGATATTGGTTCACTAACAGAGTGGTGAACGATTGGAATAGGCTGGGTAGACACGTAGTAAGTGCTGAGTCAATAGATAGCTTTAAAAGACGGTTGGATCAGAGTATGGATAGGAATGACAGGTGGGATGGCTAAATATTGGATTATTCCAAGGGTGGGGGGCAAGGAGCTGCCTCGTGTAGGTCATTAACTGGCCTCTTGCAGTCTCCTCATTTCTTATGTTCTTCTTCTTATGTTCTTGTTGACGACACCACCTACACCCACGAGGACTACATTGGACAACACCTCCACGCCCACACATATACGAGGATTCCACATAAGAGGGACCCACTTCCACCAACAACATCCACATCCACAACAAGAGGACTCCACCGGACTCCACTTCACGTCCAATCCACTACAAAGGATTCACTTGAGTTATTTTTCTTTTTTCTGTTCTCTGAATCTGTGAAGTGCTTTTATTTTTATTTTTGTAAATCAGAAGTTTTCTTAACATATTTATTTTATTTATTTTTTCTTGTCTTTTCTTTGGAAACTACGTATTTCCTTTGTGTGCTTGTCCGCCATTTTGATCCGCCATATTCTCCTCCACCTCCCTCCTCACGCCGCCATCTTGAAAATTGACGCGCGTTGTTTGAATACCCCTCCACCATCCATTGTTTACGAGGCGGCCATTTTGAAATCTTGGTCTTGATCTTGAAAACGATCCTGATCTTGTTCTAAGCAGCCATCTTGTTTGTTTACATAGCGGCCATTTTGAAAATTACTTGAAAATTACTTGGGCCTCAATACAGTCCACTGGAAAAGACTTGTACTTTATTTTTTCTGTGACTTTATTTATATTTACAGTGAAACTTTTATTTATAACTTTTCTGTGGAGCGTATATACATACATGTTTGCACATTGTACTAAGTTTACTATACATTGCAGCAACTGAAGCAACGCCCAGACCCGATTGAACATTTCTGTACAAGACCTGTGCTGCAGTTACGTACATCCCGGACGAGTCTATTATATTTTGTGAGTCTTTACTGATTTTAAAGCGGGTTTATTTTCATTTTTACTGGGTGTTACTTAATTATTTTTAGCGGGTTCTGAATTACTTATTTCTTGTTGTGTTCGACATACACATTGTATACTGAGATGTTTACGGTGTTCCAATACACCTTATATTATATCCGCCTACGGGTGAACTGAGTATTATTTCTGATCTGAACTGAGTATTATTTCTGATCTGAACTGAGTATTGTTTCTGATCTGAACTGAGTATTGTTTCTGATTTGAACTGAGTATTGTTTCTGATCTGAACTGGGTATTGTTTCTGATTTGAACTGAGTATTTTACGGTGTTAAACACACCCTGTCTTATCGCCTTCGGGTTCGAGTTATTATACGGTGTACCACACACCTATATTATGCCTCTGTGCGACTCAGTTATAATACGGTGTTAAACCCACCCTATATTATACCTCTGTGCGACTCAATTATTATACGGTGTTCTACACACCTATATTATGCCTCTGTGCGACTCAGTTATTATACGGTGTACCACACACCCATTATATGCCTCCGTGCGACTCAGTTATTTTACGGTGTTCCACACACCTTAGTATTGCATCTGTCTCCAGGGTATACTATTTTATTTACTTATTATGTGTTGCCAATTGTCTTAGAATTGTTACTATTATTGCTTTCGAAGTAGAAAATTGTGGTGTATTTCATATTTTCTTTTTGCATTTATATAAATATATTTTTTATGCGTGCCACCCATTTTTTATGTATGTATTTTCTCTTTGATGTCTCAGTTCCCGCACAGTAATGTCACCATCCACGGGTGTCCTCGTTTCTCCCGGTGTTTTTCGAAATGGGGACATTTCGTTGGTGGTGGCCGAGCAGTGTAGGGAGCTGAAGTATTATTATATATATTATTATCATATTGTATTTGTATGTGGCTCGCTCATATCAATAGTGTATGTTTGGCAACTGTCTTGTGACGCCTGGCAACTACGCACTCGACCCCACGCGACCTGGCCTTGACCCAGCGGCATCAGTCTGGGCATTCATCTTACTACAGCAGGTCGCACGCCTCGTCACTCTCTGTCCAGATCCCTTTGTTTATTATATAATAAACTCAAGCCACGTTCTCCGAAGCCTTATTTACCCAGCTACGCTACCAAACCCCCCCTTACAGTGTATATTTACAGTGTACAGGTATATTATAGTGTATATTTACAGTGTACAGGTATATTATAGTGTAAAGGTGTATATATATATATATATATATATATATATATATATATATATATGTATATATATATATATATATATATATATATATATATATATATATATCTATATATATATATATATATATATATATATATATACAGATATATTATAGTATATATTTACAGTGTACAGGTATATTATAGTGTACGGGTATATTATGGTGTATATATACAGTGTACATGTATATTAGAGTGTATATTTACAGTGTACCAGTATATTATAGTGTATATTTACTGTGTACCAGTATATTATAGTGTATATTTACAGTGTACGGGTATATTATAGTGTATATTTACAGTGTACAGGTATATTATAGTGTACTGGTATGTTATAGTGTATATTTACAGTGTACAGGTATATTATAGTGTATATTTACAGTGTACAGGTATATTATAGTGTACGGGTATATTATGGTGTATATTTACAGTGTATGGGTATATTATAGTGTATATTTACAGTGTACAGGTATATTATAGTGTATATTTACAGTGTACCAGTATATTATAGTGTATATTTACAGTGTACCAACATATTATAGTGTATATTTACAGTGTACCAGTATATTATAGTGTATATTTACAGTGTACCAGTATATTATAGTGTATAATTACAGTGTATCAGTATATTGTAGTGTATATTTACAGTGTACAGGTATTTTACACTGTCAGATTGGATAGTGTGCTTCATTAAATTTACATTACTATATTAATCCTCTTTCTTTGGTAATGTAAATGTTGATATTAGCCAATACAGACTTAGTGTTGGTAACTACGGACAATCGGCATTATGGGACCGATGTTCCCCCCCCCTTTGTCCATTAAAACGAGGTATGAGTGTGTGTGTGTATGTATATATATATATATATATATATATATATATATATATATAAATATATATATATATATATATATATATATATATATATATATATATATAAATATATATATATATATATATATATATATATATATATAAATATATATATATATATATATATATATATATATATATAAATATATATATATATATATATATATATATATAAATATATATATATATATATATATATATATAAAATAAACAACTTTCTCCTTATTGCCTAGGCCTAATAAATTGTTCCCAAGTTCAACAAAAGTTCCTTATTATTTATCTTAAATAGTTGCGTCTCCTTCCCTTAGCGTCCCTCTTAAGGCGCGGTCACACGAGCGTTTTTTTCGGCAATTGTCCAGCCGGCTGCACTTGCTGGGCGAAAACACGGCTTGAAATTGCTGGTTTGGGCTAATTTCGAGGAGACGATCATGCTCGTCTGATATTCTCGGTTTGGGCAATACTTTGGAGATACACAACTCCACCTGACACATAGACAGTGCTGTAGAAGAGTTACTTTAGGTGGAAATCTGCATTTAAAGGGTAAAATTCATCAGCACAACCTGGCAGACAAACGTGGAGGTGGTGTACGATAATATTTCTTGAAAAAGAAGCAGGAACTTGAAGAGAGAAAAAAAGAAGAGGCTATGGAGTCGTCAGTGGCTCTTGATGAAAATAGAGGAAAGTGTAGCCTTTCGACTGCTGAGAGAGCTGAGACAGGAGGATCAATCTACCTTCAGGCACTGGCTACGTCTCAGTGAGGGACAAAAAAAGGACACAAACATGCGTCAAACTGTGACTGCCGCTGAACGTCTCGGTCTGCCACTTCGCTATTTAGCAACAGGTAAGAAATTCTAAAAATATTATATGAGGTTAAAAAAAACATAGAATGACATGAAATCTATGAGAAAGGTAAGAATTGTCCCTATGAGATAGATTCTAATTTTAATAAATATGTGGTTGTCTTAACCCCTATTTTTTTTTTTTTGTAAACTCAGGCTGTAAATTTCTTATCCTTCTTTTAGATAAACCAATTAAATAAGGATCCTAATCTGTCGAACCCAGCTTAACATAAAATATTCTAACACACCTTAATCTAAACTAAACTAACCTACCCTAACCTAACATATCTTATCTATCCTATTCTAGGTTAACCTAACTTAACTTAACTTAACAAACGCGAGAACCAGAGCACCACAAAATAACGGAGGGCAGGATTGATTGGCTACTTATTTACTTATTACCAGATGTCATCTTTTTCTAGGTTAAGCTTTCAGAATTGTATTTTATTTTGGTGGTAATGATGAAAATAGATCACATGTCTGTGCATTCAATGAAAACATTTTATTTCAAATGTTAAACAAACATCAAACCTAACCAGAAAGATGAGTATGTTTTGAAGATGATTTATCTATGGTTAGGTTAGGATGGAATATAATATATATATATATATATATATATATATATATATATATATATATATATATATATATATATATATATATATGTTTATTTATTTATTTATTTATATTTTTCAGGAGAATCCTACCGGTCACTGTCCTGTCAGTTGAGGATAAACCACAACCTGGTGTCCATAATTGTCCCATCAGCCAATACAAAACACACAAATTCATACCACTCTCAGTCCTCTTCTCTGTGTTTTAATTCACAATATCTATCCATCCCTTTTGTGTAATATAAATAAAATATTTTTTTATGATTCCTTTTTTATTTTCCTATTGAAACTGATCCTGCAGGTGTATATTAGACAAATACCTATATATATTTTTGGTTTATCAAAGATGTAAAGGATAAAATAAATTACTTTGATAAATCAAATAAGTTATTTTAATGACTATCACTCTATATTACTGTTATTATTAATTTCTTTCTCAGTAAGTTTGGAAATTTTTTGTAAGGAGCCTAACCCGTTTAGGTAATTAATTAGTTAATTAGCTGTTAGAGTAGGACTGCGGCAAGCGTGTGTGGTCTCCATGGTTGCTTAATTTGTACATGGATGGTGTTGTAAGGGAGGTGAATGCAAGAATGTTAGGTAAAGGTTTATGTATGGTAAATGTTCAGGGTAGAGAATGGAATGTGAATCGGTTATTATTTGCGGATGATACTGCACTGGTGGCTGATTCAGACAACTGGTAGGAGAATTTGGAAGAGTACGTGAACGAAGGAAACTGAGTAAATTTGAGTAAAAGTAAAGTGATGAAATGTTCAAGGCTCGTGGATGGGAGGAGAATGAATGTGGCTTTGAATGGTGAGATGTTTGAGCAGGTTAAGTGATTTAAGTATTTAGGAGCCTCTGAGACCATCTTGACAACATGTGTCCTCTTTTGTTTTGATGAATTATATACGACTCCGGCTCGGCTCAGCACCGAATGATGCTGCTCACCGAAATATCAGCGAGCACCAAACCAACACCGTGTGACCATCCCACCATCGCCGCCGCCTGCAAAATCACCGGCGCGGGATGAAATCGGCTTGATAATTGCCGAAAAAAACGCTCGTGTGACCGCGCCTTTACTGTTACTGTTACTCTGTGGGTGTGTGGAGGTTGTTGAGAAGGTGAGTGTGGTGAGTAGGTAGGTGTATGGGGAAGGGGTGGGAGTGTTGCCTCTGCTGCTGCGTGTCCAGTACAGTACAGTGCAGTCCAGTCCAGTCCAGTCCACTCCAGTCCACTCCAGTCCAGTCCAGTCCAATCCAATCCAGTCCAATCCAGTCCAGTCCAGTCCAGTACAGTACAGTACAGTACAGTCCATTCCAGTACAGTCCAATCCAGTAGAGGGCTTGGGTGTGGCCAGGTTCTAAACAGATTTTCGGAATTATCTTAGATTCAAAGATTTTACGTCAGATTTCATTCTACGTTACTCCAAATACGTGTATAAAAAAAATGTGATAATTAGATCATTAATGTAATAGCAAACACCATTAACAAATGGACTAATGGTACTATTTCATGCTCCTGTTTAAGAATGATGATATTAAAAGCGTGCAAGTTAAATAGCATTGTTTATGAGGACGAGTGCTTGGTATAAACACAGGTGTAGGTTTACATCAAGCACCACCTCCTCACAAATCCACACTATCACATGTAATCCATTTATGATTCCACACCTAAGCAACAAACCCAACATGCACACGATCACATGATTCCATTCAACTTATCATGCCCAGTAAGTGGCTCATTTCACAAAAATTATAGACATATCTCTAATTCTGAAATGCTCCTACTGCACACCACTCGACACTTAAACAGGATAAAAGAACATAAGAACATAAGAATATAAGGAAGCTACAAAAGGCCCGGAGGCCTGCACTAGGTAGTTCCTGTTACTCCAATACTCCCCTATTACCTACAACCATCTCTCATCTCCATCCATAAAGCTGTCTAGTCTTGTTACTCCAATACTCCCCTTTTACCTACAACCACCTATCATCCCCCTCCATAAAGCCATCTAGTCCTGTTACTCCAATACTCCTCTATTACCTACAACCACCTCTCTTCCCCATCCATAAAGCCGTCTAGTCCTGTTACTCCAATACTCCCTTACTACCTACAACCACCTCTCATCCCCATCCATAAAGCCATCTAGTCCTGTTACTCCAATACTCCCTTATTACCTACAACCACCTCTCACCCCCATCCATAAAGTCGTCTAGTCCTGTTACTCCAATACTCCCTTATTACCTACAACCACCTCTCATCCCCATCCATAAAGTCGTCTAGTCTTCTCTTAAAACTCCCTATCGTCTGTGCACTAACTACCTGCTGACTGAGTCTGTTCCAATCATCTACCACCCTATTTGTAAACCAATTTCTGCCTATTTCTTTACTAAATCTATATTTTTCTAGTTTGAATCCGTTATTTTTTGTTCTATCCTGACTACTGATCGTAAGAACTTTTCCTACATCCCCCTTATTAAAACCCTTCTAACACTTAAATACTTCAACCAGATCTCCACTTACTCTACGCCTCTCCAGTGAGTGTAAATTCAAATTTTTTAATCTCCTTTCATAACTAAAATTTCCTAACGGCTAACTACTAACAGCTGGCTAACCACCTCTTTACATTCTTTAATTACCCTGTGATAAACCTCATCTGGACCTGGTGATTTAAACTTCTTCATTTGATCTATTTCCCTTACCACTTATTCCCTAGTTAATTCAACATCTTTTAGCTTTTCAATTTCCTCTCCTCTAAATATTTGCTAGCAAACCGGAACTATGTGTTTGTCTTCCTTAGTAAAAAATACTTAAGAAATAATCATTTAGAACCTTACATATATCCTCCCCCAAACTTACCATCTCCTCCTCACCTATTTTCAATGGACCAACCAACTCCCTGATTTTTGTCCTAAACTTACTAAACTAATAAACTAACCTAATTTAACCCAAAAAAATTGACGAGAATTCTGGAAGGAAACTTTTCATGCGGAAAATTTTTGGAATAATTAATAATGATAATAATGATGATTACTGAAATTTACTAAGGGTTGAAAATAATAATGAAAATAATAAAGATGATGAAAATAATTAAATATATCAGTAAATAGATAAATATAGTTAATATACTTTCTTGAGACATAATAATAATAATAACAATAATAATAATAATAATAATAATAATAATAATAATAATAATAATAATAATAAATGATAAAAGTAATATTATATATTGGAATTGATAAAGATGTAAATAGAATATACATTTTAAAAACATATATATAAAAAAATTATTTTTAAAACTCCTATCCGTAACCAAGGAGGTAACACTAGGAGGACGGTCCACTCAATTTCAGGCGCGTTTTCGTGAGCGAAAATACCAACCTAGCTTGACTTATTTGGCTTCGGGTTGACAAAAAAACATTTACGTGAGTGCCGGAGGGGGCAAGCCTAAGCAAGCGTAGGTTGACTTTTAGCCAACCTAAGTCAACCCAGCTGTGCGGGAACTTTGCCCGCACTTGCCTGCCGTTTGCTGCTTTAAAGGTGGCGTCCACACCGAGAAATACCGTCTCATCAGGCATGGAATCCATCCAAACATAAGTATTATTGAAGATTAAGGTCTTAAATGAGTTGAAATAAGTGTTTGAGGTTGGAAGAGAGACATACATCATATGAAAATAGCCGAGATAACATTATTTAAGAAGACTAAGGAGTTGAGAGCAGGCCGGGCTGTTTTCACGATGGTATCAAGCCAGACCAACCCCAAGGAACACTAATCAAATCTAGCTTGATAACAAATTTTCGGTGAAAACGCGCCTAATGTTAACTTTTTGTTTTGGCCGCAACAGAGTCATCAGTGGCCAGCGAGTAACACTACGCTCGTTCCCATACGTCTAGCATTACCCACATCTTTTAAAAGCTCATTTTTAATGATTTATCATGCTCACAAGCTTCACTGAACACAATTTGCCTGCAAAAAACGATAGATTGATGCATTATGTTAAAGTTTAATCCAATTGAGTTTGATACCTACCGGTATTTCTATAATATAACTATAGCTGTACCACCATCTCATATAGCCTTTCCACATGCCTCTCAAATGAATCAGTTCCACAGTACCCAATCTTGATTGGTGTGCCCCATGCTATAACAGGCACTGGTGATAATTTTAATATATCAGTACCATTCTTTATTCTTGACTGGTGTGCCCCATGCTATAACAGGCACTGGTGATAATTTTAGTAAACCAGTACCATTCTTTATTCTTGACTGGTGTGTCCCATGCTATAACAGGCACTGGTGATAATTTAATAAACTAGTACCATTCTTTATTCTTGACTGGTGTGCTCCATGCTATAACAGGCACTGGTGATAATTTTAGTAAATCAGCACAATTCTTTATTCCTCCTTGAACACATTAATTACTCCCTTTGCTTACCCACTTGGCTAAAGGGATATCCCCCTTAGCCAAGGGTGATCGATCTATTTCCCCATTTTAAGGCATTTCAATATTTCTTCTACATCACTGATTCTAATATCAAATTATGTAAAAAATACGCCTGCACAACAAAATTTTTATATACAATTCAGTTCATGAATTGATGATTATACCTCAGAAAACTCACCACATTTTATTGTCAACTAGCACTTGTTACCATCAATGTTTTCACCATCAATCATTTTCTAATAAAAAGCATTGATATAACCAGCCTTCTACACTATCATCACCACCATCAGTGTTCCTTCATCATCATACCTTAAATCACCATAGCTTACATTATTTGAAGTCATTGATATAACCAGCCTGCCACACTATCATCACCATCATCACCTTAAATCACCATAGCCTACATTATGTGAAGTCATTGATATAACCAGCCTGCCACACTATCATCACCATCATCGGTGTTCCTTCACCATCATCACCTTAAATCACCATAGCCTACATTATCTGAAGTCATTCATTCATACGTAACTTTTTGTAAGTAGTAAACCCAAATACACTTTCATGTAATTGTTAACACAATAACTGCACTAAGACATCACCTATTTTTACAAATGAATCTACAGTATTCATCAGCTCTTTGTTGACAACCTTTCATAATGGACAGTATATTATACCCTGACATGTCATCCCTGAATTAATGGTAGCACTGACAATCTTGATGCACTATCCAGGTGTTTCTTGCTAAGTGTGTGTCAATTAGTTGTACAATTTTGGATGGGCGCATCAGCAGAGCTTCCGCTGGGTCCTCAGGTTTGTCCTAGGTACTGAAGCCCACCAGATAAGAGAACACACACACACACACACACACACACACACACACACACACACACACACACACACACACACACACACACACACACACACACATAATTTTACATGATTTTAAGAAGAAGTTGGATAAATATAGATATGGAGACAGGACATAATGAGCCCTGCTCGAACCTTGTAAAATACAACTAGGTAAATACAACTAGGTAAATACATACACACACACACACACACACACACACACACACACACACACACACACACACACACACACACACACACACACACACACACACACACACACACACACACACACACACACACACACACACACACACAGGCTTTAGAGAAATGGAACATAAGGGAGTCAGTATTCATAGTTACACCAAACATGTGAATATGTATATACCGTATATAATTTGGAATTTGTACCTTAACCTGCATTTACTATAAGACGTTTATCATAATACTTAAACATATTAGTGCAGAGTGGACTTGAATGTTGGCAGGATAGATGGGATAACCAGACTGAGGAAGGACAAATCTTTATTCCACTTTGAACTACTTGAGCAGTACATTGCTGAGCACGCCCGAATTCCCATCTTGGCAAAGCATATACGTATAAGCTGCTTTGCATGAATAATTTCCACCTCTCCCACGCGTTTCAGTGCGACAGCTAAGTGCTTCAGGGCTCTCATTGTTTAGGTAACTACCTCAGATCAGCGTAATCTCACCACTTTTAAGGTAATTCTGAGGTAATGAGGTTTCTAAGGTAAATCTGAGGTAATTTAAGTATAATTAATGGACTTGGACCGGGTGGAGTTAGAACACATGTGTTGACCTTGGATAATGATCTGACAGCTACACTTACAAAAGTGGTCACTGATGCAACAGAGGAGTACCAGCACAAGTTAGCTGCACTATACAAAATGTAATATTGTTCATACACTATGTTGTACGTACACAGTTTTTCTCTTTTGAGTTGTATCACTTTCCTGTCACTTTAAGGAATTCTGTGGAACGAACTATTTAGTGTTGTAACTTATTATGTTGTTTAATTGAGTAGTGTGGCAGCATAAAGTGTTTTATCTTACTGCTGCTACACTGGGCATGCCACTGTGCCCTTCTAAAACTCTTCAATCTTAATTCTTCACCATTTATGCGATGCAAAATAATTTGCTTTCAATGTCTTGTTATGAGGAAGACATGCTTATCTTTATTTTGGGTACGCTGCATGATGTGTATATTGGTGCTTTGAATGTCCTTGGGTGTGTTTTCTATTCTATGATTTCAAATTTGTTGGTTTAATACTTACTTGTCAATATCGATTAATTTCCCTGGGTATACTAGGATGTCCTACATTTTGCCCAAAATATTTTTCACTCTCCTGTCACCAAGAGAGTATTGTGTGTATTGAAAATATGTTGTTGCTTATTAGAATATCCTGGTTAAGTTGAGTGTTGTGCAGTAACACCATTTCAGAATTAGAGATATCTATATGGCTTTTGTGAAGGCAGTGCTTACAGGTACGGCAGCCGTAGCTGTAAGTGCTCGCTTATAGATACGGCACGTGCCTAACTTTTGGGTGATAAAATATAAAAAGTTTATATAACCGAACCAAACCATACCTAACCAAACCTACTATAACCTAATCTAACCATGACCTAACGAATGCTGTATCCTCATAGTGTTCCCTTATAGATACGACACGTGCCTAATTTTTGGGTAAAAAGCTTAACCGAACCAAACCATACCTAACCAAACCTATTATAACTTAACTATAACCTAATATAACCTAATCTAACCATGACCTAACGAATGCCGTATCCTCATAGTACTCCTTTATAGATATGACACGTGCCTAACTTTTGGCTAAAAAGCTTAACCGAACCTAACCGAACCAAACCGTACCTAACCGAACCTAACCGAACCAAACCGTACCTAACCAAACCTAACATAACATAATCAACCTAATCTAATTGTAAAGATGCTTTACCAGGTAAATAATAAGGCACAGGCCATAGGAATAGCGGATGACAACGTGGAGTAACATAGAATGAAATCTGAGGTAAAATCTTTGAATCTAAGGTAATTTTCCTCATAATTTGAGGTAATACCAAAAATCTATTCTGAGAGCCCTGAAGTGCTTTATTCCTCTGTCCGCTTGGCGGCCGCCTTCGCGCGGCAACCACCTCGCCCATAGGAGTGGTCCGTCCGCTAGGTGTAGAGTCCTTGGTGTACATAAGAACATAAGAAATGAGGAGACTGCAAAAGGCCAGTTGATGACCTACACGTGGCAGCTCCTTGTCCCCCACCCTTGGAATAATCCAATATTTAGCCATCTCACCTGTCATCCCTATCCATACTCTGATCCAACCGTCTTTTAAAGCTACTTATTGACTCAGCACTTACTACGTGTCTACCCAGCCTATTCCAATCGTTCACGACTCTGTTAGTGAACCAATATCTACTGTATCGTCACGAACGATAGGGTTTCATATTTAGCGGGTAGCCCTTTCCTTGCCTCTACGTGTGTTGGTTCTTTTGTATTTGGATGTTATCTACCTTATTATTTTATATGCAGTTTTTGTATATGGGCGCTGTATTACTACATATTTATTTGTCAATTTTCTATGTATGATGATATTACCAGGGTAAGTTTAAGGGAAGTGATGTTGGGGAAAATATTATGAGAGACGGTCACTCGTTGACGTGGCCACGAATGGTGGAAAGGTTGGCCAGCTGTGCCGGTGTTCACTTGTTGACGTGAGTCTGTGACCAGCCGAGGAATGTGTGCGAGTATTGGGAACCCTTGATGTCTTGTGTAAGGTATGTTAAGCTATGTACTACGTTTATGGTGGATTGTATACGGCTAGGAAGCTGTTATGTTAGATTGAGTTGTGCAGTGTGTGAGTTGTCTCATCCATATGGTGTATTTTGTTTCGGCTTCTTGCTAGTGTTAGTTCAATTTGGCGTACAGATTAGGTTGTATTGTTTAACTGGCTTCGTAATAATATCAGGGCATTAACAGGTTATATTTGTGTGATTTCACCAGGTGGCATAACAGGTCGGGTTACTACACAGGTGTCCAGTGACGGGAGGTACCGTGTAAGTTACTGTCTTATTCAAGTTTACATTGTATTATTTTCATTGAGGTAGTGTGTTTATCTCGCAAGTCTGGATGACTGTTGTGGGTTGCCATCAGCATTTATAGTATGTTAAGTTAACATTTTGTTATGTCCATGTCACTTTTTTGCTTAAGATATTCTACATAGTTATTTGCAAGGATTCGGTGACCATTATCTGGTGTAGTGAAGATGTGTTATGTTGCAGGTTGAAACATTACTTCAATAAAGTTACGCACCCTGCCCGAGATTTCACTGGTCATCCAACATCTACCTATGTCTGTTCTGAATCTAAATTTCTCTAGCTTGTACCCATTTCCACGTGTCCTATCCTGACTACTAAATTCTAAAACCTAATCAATGTTTCCCTTATTAATTCCTTTTACCCATTTGAAAACCTCAATCATATCCCCTCTTGCCCTCCTTCTCTCTAGGGAGTGGAGATTAAAACGTTTTAACCTATCTTTGTAGGGTAAATTTCTCAACCCCTGAATCATCTTGGTCATTCTTCTCTGGACTGCCTCCAAGGAGCTAATATCCTTCCTATAATAAGGGGACCAAAATTGAGCTGCATAATATAGGTGGGGTCTAACTCTGTCATGGTTGAAATTTTGGCCTACGTGACAGAAGGCAGCTACGTCATGGGTCAGGAATTTTTGGTGTCTACGTGACACAGGTGGAGACGCATACCAGCGTGGAATATTCCTTTTGACGTCACAGACAGGTCATGCCGGATCCAATCATATTTCAGTATTTAGACAAGGAGCGGGTCTGATTCCAGATTACATTATATCCATGGGGGGTATTATCAGGCTGGAAGACATTTTTGCATGTAAGCGTCACTCGGTGATGGTGGGGATGGCTGCATGATGTGTAATATTTACGCGCATATTAGATTGGGGTTGTGTTATACAAATTAAGTCTTCCAGAAGACGCCGTATGGCGGCGTGTGGCAGGTCGGTGACCCGGGCCAGGTGAGTTGCTGACCCGTGTTGACGCTGCCCGGGAGATGGCCAGTCTTTGTGGGGCCGCGGTGGAGAGAGGTCAAAAGTTGGGGGTGATTTCTTTTTCCACGTATATTTCTCGCATTGCCCTGCAATCTCGCATCGTCGGGTGGACTGCGATTTCAGTGGTGGAGCGAGGGATTACGTGGAGTTTCTTTGTAGAGAAACCGGCGGTGGAGAGAGAGGAGTGTGGTTGCAGTCTGGTTGGCGCAGCTGGGGTGAGAGGTCAAAGGTTTGGGGGTCACTTCTTTTTCTATGTATATTTCTCGCATTCCCTTGCAAACTCGCATCGTCAGTGGACTGTGATTGCAGGGATACGTGAGGGATATACGTGGAGTTTCTTGCAGAGAAACCGGCGGTGGAGAGAGAGGAGTTGAGGTGGAAGAGTGGAGTTGTGTTTGGAGCTGAGGTGGAAGAGTGGGGTTGTGTTTGGAGCTGAGGTGGAAGAGTGGAATTGTGTTTGGAGCTGAGATGGAGAGTGGAGTCTGGGTGGAGTGGAGTCTAAGGTGGAGTCTGGTGGAGTTGTCCTGTCCCAGGAGAGACCGACCGTTGTGTTTGGAGTCTGGGTGGAAGAGTGGAGTCTGGTGGAGTTGTCTTGTCCCAGGAAAGAGTGGAGTCTGTGGTGGAGTCTGGGTGGAGTTTCCCATTGCAGAGAACAGCGTGTGGAAAGAGAGAAGGAGACGTGTATCTGGATGCCACGTGTGCCCACCCACAACCCACGCCCGCCACACCCACGGACGCCACCCCACACACGTGTGCACCCACGCCCGCGCCGCCCACACCCACACTACTTCCTTAAGAGTAGGAAGGTCGTGAGTACAGTAAGGAATCTTAAGGCTTACAATTAAGTTTTAATAGCCAGGTAGCGAGTGAATGGTGTGTGAGTTTTAATGATCATTCCATTTCAGGGTGAGTTTATTTAAATAAACAAAAGAAGCTTGTCAGATTTGTTTATTTTGCCAAACACTCTGGGTACATTAGATTTAAGACTTAGGTGATACAGAGTCTCCCGAAGAAGGTGAGTGAAAGAGGTTGGTGTCGGAAGGTCTGTTTTCATCTACCAGAATTTTATCGTAACGAGTCCACAGAAACGGAAAGAAAAGAACCCGTAACAAACTCTCGCTAAATACAACCTCAGAATGACCTCAGAACTCCTATTTGTCACACACCTACTAATAAATCCCAGTATCTTGTTGGCCCTATTTCTAGCTATAATACACTGTTCCCTGGGGCGCAAGTCACTGCTTACTTAACTCCCAAGTCCCTCACACTATATGACCTTCCTAAGGTATTGTCATTTAATGTGTAGTCTACAGGACTATTACCTTTACCTACGCTCATAATGCTACACTTGTTAACATTAAACTGCATCTGCCATTTCTCTGACCACTCGTACAGCCTATTTAAGTCATCCTGCAGCATCCTAGCATCATCTAAATTCTTTACCGGTCATCCTATCTTTGTGTCATCGGCAAATTTACTGATATCACTGTTTATTCCTGTCTCTAAGTCATTTATATAGATTATGAATAACAACGGTCCTAGAACTGATCTCTGTGGTACCCCACTAGTGACATTAGCCCATTCTGATTTCTTCCCATTAATCTGTACCCTCTGTTCCTTACTAGTAAGCTATCCCCTAATCCACTCTAGTATCTTCCCACCTATGCCATGAGCCTTGACTTTACTTAACAGTCTCCTATTGTGTACTCTATCAAAGGCTATACTGAAGTCCAAATAAACTATATCATACTCGTCCCCCTTATCTATGGTTTCAAATACTTTCCTGTAGAAGGATAATAAATTTGTCAGGCAGGACTTCCTCTTGCTAAAACCATGTTGACTGTCTAATTAGCTTGGGATCGTCTAAATGTTTTCTAATTGCCCTTGCTATGATAGCTTCTAACATCTTGCCTACCACTGATATTAAACTGATTCGGCGGTAGTTACTACTTTCTGCCTTATCTCCTTTCTTGAATATAGGAACTAAATTTACCTGCCTCCATAGGCTGGGAACTACTCCTGTGTCTAGAGATTTTCTAAATATCATCGCAATGGGTTCAACAAGTTCTTCTCTACATTCCCTAAGAATCCTCGGAAAATGGCGTCTGGCCCTGGAGATTTAGTCTTTTTAAGTCTATCGATTTTCCTACTATCTACTTCCCTACTTATGACTATTTCGCTTAATTAATCAACCTCTTGTCCCCTAAAGATCTGTACTGGCTCCAGTTCCCTACCCGACTCTTCCTGAGAAAATACGGACAAGAAGTATTTATTTAATTCCCTACTAATTTCCTCACCATTTTCTATCAAGCTGCCATCCATTCCTTAAGAGGTCCTATTCTTTCCTTTGTTTTAGCCTTGTACAGCTGATAGAATCCCTTTGGATCCTTCTGGGCATCTCTAGCTATCCTAACCTCATAATTCCTCTTTGCAGTCCTAATATCGCTTATAACTTTCCTAGCTAGGTCATTATACTGCCCTACTACCTGTACTTTTCCCTTTTTATTTCTCGTATAGAGTCCCCTTTTTAATCCAATTTTTTCTTCTAATGCTGCTATTCATCCATTTTGAATCATTTCTATTTGACCTAATCCTCCTCTTAGGTATATACTGTTCCTGCCCTGTATGAATTTCCCTAACTATGCTATTATAATGCAATTCTACCTCAATGTTTTGATTCTCCTCTCTGCCTACTCCCATTCCCTCCCAATCTATACTCTGGAGGTGGTGTCTGAGGCCCTGGTAATTGGCTTTTCTAAAATCTGGTACTAAAGCAGTGTTTTGTTCTACCTCCCTCTTTGCATTAATCTTGAATCTAATTTCATGGTGGTCACTAACATCAAATCTAGCTCCTATCTCAACCTGACTGACCAAAGTTTCATTATTCGTGAAGACCAGATCTAAAATATTTCCCCGTCTCGTTGGTTCCCTTACAAGTTGTATGAAAAAACCATCCTGGACGACATTTAAGAATTCCTCTGAGCTCTTGTCTCCTGTCATACTATCCCAGTCTACTCTACTATAATTACAGTCCCCCATAATGCACACATTATTATACCTAGATGCCCTTGCATACTCTTGCATCAGGGGTCCACTAGCTGCTTTGTCTAAATCCGGAGGCCTATATATAATTCCTACAACAAACTTTTTCCCTCCTATAATAATGTCAATCCATAATGATTCCGTATTCCTATCTGTTTTTATTGTGGTATTGACATAGCTATTTAATGTGTTTCTAACGTACAGTGCCACACCTCCCCCTCTCCTCCCTACCCTATACCTGTGAAAAAAAGTGTACCCATCTATTCCTACTTCAGGTAAGAAATGTTTGCCTGCAATATCTAACCAAGTTTCTGTAATACCTATAATATCTAACTCTTCTACACATGCGATACCTCTAAGTGTGTCTATCTTATTTATTACACTTCTACAATTTGTATAAAAGACACTAAGTTCATGTACCTCCCTCTCTTTACTTCGTCTGTCAGGGCCAAGATGACTACCAATTAATATTATCTTTTTATAGAGTTGTGGGGAAGAAAAATCATGGAGTATGATACCCCGAATATATTTACACACACACAAATAGCAAACAATAGGCTAGAAGCCAAAATAAATCACCAACGACGAACTGCTCGTAAACAATTACCAGAGCAGGGGTATGACACCCAAATAACTCCCTGTACAGCTGTTTTGAGGGTGAGATGCGTGACAGCAAAACTCGGCAACGTAGATTGCTCCTCAGACAGCAGGGAGGGTCGAATGGTGTAGGTACAGTTGAAGGGCACACTGGAAGGGAGCCCAAGTCTCCAGAAATGCCTTCGGAATGTTGAGAAACCAGCAGCAGGTGGTGAGGTGTTGTCAGGTGTGAGAGCTGAGGCGTTCTGTCCTTCTCCAAGCCGGTTGCGTGGAGCTTGGCTCGGTTAGACTACCCCCCTACCCCTGGACAAGGGGGTGGGGTAGTGGCGGGGAAAGCTGGTGAACAAGCGCCGGCAGACGAGAGTGGTAGTTCAACCACTAATTAGGGGAAGACGAGGCAGGTGCAGTTCCTCACACATGCCCCCACTAAAAAATCTGCTGCACAGCTGATGTCGAAGAACTGCAGCTGACCAGGAGACATAAACAAACTTATAATATACTTGAGTGCAGGAAACAAAACTTGTAAAAGGCTGGAGTGCAGGAAAACCAAAATAAAGAAAAGCTATTGCCGGCTGAGAACGTCGGCTCCAATGTTGTCTGTCCCGGCAACATGAACAACCCTAAATTTATAGGGTTGAAGACCTAATTATAGGAGAATAGACTGGGATAGTATGACAGGAGACGGGTGCTCGGAGGAATTCTTAAATGTCGTCCAGGATGGTTTTTTCACACAACTTGTAAGGGAACCAACGCGACAGGGAAATATTTTAGATCTGGTCTTCACGAATAATGAAACTTTGGTCAGTCAGGTTGAGATAGGAGCTAGATTTGATGTTAGTGACCACCACGAAATTAGATTCAAGATTAATGCAAAGAGGAAGATAGAACAAAACACTGCTTTAGTACCAGATTTTAGAAAAGCCAATTACCAGGGCCTCAGACACCACCTCCAGAGTATAGATTGGGAGGGAATAGGAGTAGGCAGAGAGGAGGATCAAAACATTGAGGTAGAATTACATTATAATAGCATAGTTAGGGAAATTCATACAGGGCAGGAACAGTATATACCTAAGAGGAGGATTAGGTCAAATAGAAATGATCCAAAATGGATGAATAGCAGCATTAGAAGGGAAATTGGATTAAAAAGGGGACTCTATAGGAGAATTAAAAGGGGAGAAGTACAGGTAGTAGGGCAGTATAATGACCTAGCTAGGAAAGTTAAAAAGGATATTAGGACTGCAAAGAGGAATTATGAGGTTAGGATAGCTAGAGATGCCCAGAAGGATCCAAAGGGATTCTATCAGCTGTACAAGGCTAAAACAAAGGAAAGAATAGGACCTCTTAAAGGAATGGATGGCAGGTTGATAGAAAATGGTGAGGAAATTAGTAAGGAATTAAATAAATACTTCTTGTCCGTGTTTTCTCAGGAAGAGTCGGGTAGGGAACTGGAGCCAGTACAGATCTTTAGGGGACAAGAGGTTGATAAATTAAGCGAAATAGTCATAAGTAGGGAAGTAGTTAGCAAGGAAATAGATAGACTTAAAAAGACTAAATCTCCAGGGCCGGACGACATTTTTCCGAGGATTCTTAGGGAATGTAGAGAAGAACTCGTTGAACCCATTGCGATGATTTTTAGAAAATCCCTAGACACAGGAGTAGTTCCTAGGCTATGGAGGCAGGCAAATGTAGTTCCTATATTCAAGAAAGGAGATAAGGCAGAAAGTAGTAACTACCGCCCAATTAGTTTAACATCAGTGGTAGGCAAGATGTTAGAAGCTATCATAGCAAGGGCAATTAGAAAACATTTAGATGAACACAAGCTAATTAGACATAGTCAACATGGTTTTAGCAAGGGGAAGTCCTGCCTGACAAATTTATTATCCTTCTATAGGAAAGTATTTGAAACCATAGATAAGGGGGACGAGTATGATATAGTTTATTTGGACTTCAGTAAAGCCTTTGACAGAGTACCCCATAGGAGACTGTTAAGTAAAGTCAAGGCTCATGGCATAGGTGGGAAGTTACTAGAGTGGATTAGGGGATGGCTTACTAGTAGGGAACAGAGGGTACAGATTAATGGGAAGAAATCAGAATGGGGTAATGTCACTAGTGGGGTACCACAAGGATCAGTACTAGGACCATTGTTATTCATAATCTATATAAATGACTTAGAGACAGGAATAAACAGTGATATCAGTAAATTTGCCGATGACACAAAAATAGGAAGACCGGTAAAGAATTTAGATGATGCTAGGATGCTGCAGGATGACTTAAATAGGCTGTACGAGTGGTCAGAGAAATGGCAGATGCAGTTTAATGTTAACAAGTGTAGCATTATGAGCGTAGGTAAAGGTAATAGGTCTGTAGACTACACATTAAATGACAATACCTTAGGAAAGTCATATAGTGTGAGGGACTTAGGAGTTCAAATAAGCAGTGACTTGCGCCCCAGGGAACAGTGTATTATAGCTAGAAATAGAGCCAACAAGATAATGGGATTTATTAGTAGGTGTGTGACAAATAGGAGTTCTGAGGTCATTCTGAGGTTGTATTTAGCGCTAGTAAGACCCCACTTAGATTATGCAGCTCAGTTTTGGTCCCCTTATTATAGGAAAGATATAGGCTCCTTGGAGGCAGTCCAGAGAAGAATGACCAAGATGATTCAGGGGCTGAGAAATTTACCCTACAAAGATAGGTTAAAACGTCTTAATCTCCACTCCCTAGAGAGAAGGAGGGCAAGAGGGGATTTGATTGAGGTTTTCAAATGGGTAAAAGGAATTAATAAGGGTAACATTGATCAGGTTTTAGAATTTAGTAGTCAGGATAGAACACGTGGAAATGGGTACAAGCTAGAAAAACTTAGATTCAGGACAGACATAGGTAGATATTGGTTCACTAACAGAGTGGTGAACGATTGGAATAGGCTGGGTAGACACGTAGTAAGTGCTGAGTCAATAGATAGCTTTAAAAGACGGTTGGATCAGAGTATGGATAGGAATGACAGGTGGGATGGCTAAATATTGGATTATTCCAAGGGTGGGGGGCAAGGAGCTGCCTCGTGTAGGTCATTAACTGGCCTCTTGCAGTCTCCTCATTTCTTATGTTCTTATGTTCTAAGCCCATCGTAGTACTCTATCATTTTTACCTTTGAATTTCTGAAGGTATATTAGAGGCTTGTGGTCTACTTCAAGGATAAATTCCTTACCTCGAAGATAGAAGTCAAACCTATGAATGCCGAATACGATGGCCAGGCATTCCCTCTCGATGGTAGAGTATCGTCGTTCCCGATCAAGTAGTTTCCGGCTGGCGTAAGAGATGGGATGTGGACGATCATCATGGTACTGTAGGAGTACAGCACCTAATCCATAGTTTGAAGCATCGGTACGTAGGACGAAGGTCTGGCTGGGGTCCAGAAGACGCAGAATAGGTCCCGAAGTCAAGGCTTGCTTCAGCAGCTTGAACCGTTCAAGCAGATCTTCAGTCCACTGGAGGGGATCCCGTACCGGCTTCTTGAACAAGTCAGAGAGGGGGCCGGTAAGCTCAGAGGCCTGAAGAATGAAAGCTTTATAAAATTATATCAAACCTAGGAAACTCCGGAGTAACTTCTTGGTGGTAAGAGGAGTCATGGAGGTGATGGCAGTCAACTTGCCAACTTGTGGTTGAAGATGGTCGCGGGACAAAACAAATCCCAGATAGTTGATGGACTCTGCTCCAAACCGGCACTTTTTAAGTTTGACAGTCAGACCGTTTTGATGTAGTCTATCTAAAACAGACTTGAGGGCAGAGATGTGAGTGGGCCAATCAGATGAATACACAAAAATATTATCAAAATAAAATGAAACATTGGCCAAGCCAGCAAGCACAATCCTCATTAAGCGAATATAAGTGGCACAGGCCGTAACAAGACCAAAAGGCATCCGAGTAAATTCCATCAGGCCCTTGTGAGTGGGAAACGCAGTGAAGCGTCGAGCTTTGGCAGAAAGTGGAACCTGGTAATATGCCTTACTCAAATCTAGCTCTGAGAAGAACTAAGCACCAACGAACTTATGCAGCTCTGTCTCAATACTGCAGGATGGTTCAGCATGGAAAATAGTAACTGAGTTGAGTAACCTGTAATCAATGGCCATCCGATACGTACCGTCGGACTTCCTGACCATGATAACCGGAGAGCAGTGTGGAGAGGTTGAAGGTTGGATGATTCCTTGACTCAACATCTGCTCAACCTCTTCCTGGTAGTAGTGCTGGAGATGGATGTGATGGTAGTGGCAGTAGTAGTAATAATAATAATAGAAGTAGTAGTAATAATAGTATTAGTAGTAATAATAATAATAATAATTGTAATAGTAGTAGTAGTAGTAATAATAATAGTAATAGTAGTAGTAGAAGTAGTAATTAAGAGGAAAACCAGTGAAGAAATCAATGCAAGTTACAAGGTGACGGTGCCCTTCAGAAGAAGGTGGAGACAAGGGATCTACCAAGTCAATGGCAACTCTGGAGAAGGGTTCAGTTACGACAGGTAACGGTTGAAGAGGTACTGGACGTACCCTTCCCTTAGCTGACACACGTTGACACTTGTCGCAGGAACGGCAGTAATCCCGGATGTCTGCACACATCCCTGACCAATAAAAGTCTTGCCATACCTTCATCTGGGTCTTCCGGTGGGAGAAATGTCCAGCCAAAGGACCTTCGTGAGCAACACGTAGGATGACGGGACGGCAATCGCTGGGAACAACCAAGGATAAACCATTTACCTTTTGAAGGTGATCCAAGGAGAGACATTTTCGGTACAGGAGGCCGTCCTCATGTATGAACTGGTATGTGGCACCATCCCGTGCCTTCTCAACTTCTTGAGTGGTGGCCTTTGATTGTAAACCCGTCAAGGAAGGACAGGATTCCTGAAGTTGACGAAACTCATCAGGGGTTACAGTCAAAGGATGGAGCTTAGGCAGAACTAGAGGGTGGACCCGTTTAGATCGACCGGCTCTGGTCTCCACAGCACACACTTGAGTAGTTGAGGACTCAACTGGTGGTAGATGCTGACATCCAGAAGGGCGGTTGTCCTTTTCTTGAGAGGAGAGGGAAGTTCCGGGCGAAGGCGAGTCATCAGGAGGCAACAGAGGATCTTGTAGGGAAGAAACGTCAGTGGTGGCTTGGTCATGGTCACTATGGAGAAGATGGTTGTCATTACTGAATTGAGAATCAGGACTATCAGGATCTTGTACTCCGGGAATATTCCCAACTAGAGCACTAGCAAATTTAATTGGGGCCCTTACAGCATTTGTCCAACCAGTGTAAAATGGACACCGTAAGTAACACTTAACGACAGGAAATTCGTCGATGCGTCCCAAATAGTCAGCAACTTGTACTTTGGGGACGAGTGATGGGTCAATGTCTGGCAAGGCTTCCTCAGAAATTACAACTCCAGAGCATCCAGTATCCCTAATTATAGAGGAAGACCATGACCCATTAATAGTCCCCGTAACTGAGAAGTTAGGCACTTTATGGTCCTCTAAACAAAATCCAACCTTATAGGGGGGCGTGGTAGTAGTTCCATCCTTGAATGCTCGAGGATTCCTGGGACAGCGTGGTCGTATATGTCCTGCTTCCCCACAATTGTGACAAGTCACGGTTGAGAGAGTCTGACTCCCAGGAGAAGGTAGAGGCTGGAGTGGAGTAGCAAGTAGAGGGGAGATTTTCTTAGCGTTGTTGTTGGAAGAGACCTTAGGAAAGGCGTTGTGGGCGGATGCCCAGTCATCCGCTAGTTGTATTGCTTCATTCAGCTTGGTAGGCCTTCTTTCCTTGATGAATAGGCGTATTTCTGCTGATAATGAGGACAGAAATTGGTCAAAGATAATAAACTCCCTTAAATCAGCATAAACATTGGCCACAGAGGAAGACTCAACCCAAGAATCAAACATCCTCGATAACTGGGTAACAAACTGATGGTAGTTCTGTCCTACTCTAATCTTGTTTGACCTGAAATCCACCCGGTAGCCATCTGGAGTTTTACTGAAGCCCGTTAACAAGGCTTGCTTCAGCAACTCGTAATCCTCAGTGGTGGATGATGGAAGGGACGTGTAGAGTTCGGCAGCTTTACCAGTAAGGAGGCAACCCAGACGAACGGCAAAGGTATCTCTGGGTAAAACCAGCATCTCGGCCACACGCTCAAACCTAGTTAAATAAGTGGCAATGTCCTCTTCATCCTTGTATGGTGGTAGACTAGGTCTGGTAACAGGATCATGTGATGGTAGTACTGAGGGCTTACCTTTAGCTGCAATTTCTGCCAGCTTGATCTCTTTCTCCCCCTCAGCTTGTGCTTGTCTTTCTTCTCTTTCAGCTTGTCTTTCTTCTCTTTCCTTCTCAGCTTGTCTTTCTTCTCTTTCTCTTTCTCTCTCAGCTTGTCTTTCTTCTCTTTCCGCTTGTTTTTCTTCTCTTTCAGCTTCTTTTTCTTCTCGTTCCTTCGTAGCTTGTCTTTGTTTTTCTTCTCTCTCAGCTTGTCTTTCTTCCCTTTCGTTTTTCTGTTGTTCAAGGATCCACTGGCCAATTTCCTTGCCCTGCAGACCGAGGGTTTCACCCTGCTCCTTCAGTTCTTGAAAGGAAGACATGGAGAAGACCACACAGAGAAGACAATACAAAAACAAAAAATTGGACAACACCTCACGTGCAAAAATCTGGCAAAAGCAAGAGTTTGACGGCAATCAAAACACTCATAACATTACTCCCGGGCTTCAGGCAGCAATGGCGCGCAGCAGCGACTTACAGATAACAACCCACAATCTGTAAAATGATAATAAATAATTGGTAGATCTTATCCTGGCGAGGTCGCCAATACGTCAGGGCCGAGGTGACTACCAATTAATTTTATCTTTTTATAGAGTTGTGGGGAAGAAAAATCATGGAGTATGATACCCCGAATATATTTACACACACACAAATAGCAAACAATAGGCTAGAAGCCAAAATAAATCACCAACGACGAACTGCTCGTAAACAATTACCAGAGCAGGGGTATGACACCCAAATAACTCCCTGTACAGCTGTTTTGAGGGTGAGATGCGTGACAGCAAAACTCGGCAACGTAGATTGCTCCTCAGACAGCAGGGAGGGTCGAATGGTGTAGGTACAGTTGAAGGGCACACTGGAAGGGAGCCCAAGTCTCCAGAAATGCCTTCGGAATGTTGAGAAACCAGCAGCAGGTGGTGAGGTGTTGTCAGGTGTGAGAGCTGAGGCGTTCTGTCCTTCTCCAAGCCGGTAGCGTGGAGCTTGGCTCGGTTAGACTACCCCCCTACCCCTGGACAAGGGGGTGGGGTAGTGGCGGGGAAAGCTGGTGAACAAGCGCCGGCAGACGAGAGTGGTAGTTCAACCACTAATTAGGGGAAGACGAGGCAGGTGCAGTTCCTCACACCGTCCTTTGTCACTATTACCCTTACCTCTATTAATATTTAGTTTCCCTGACTGGACTGCCTAACTGCCCTCTCAAGACACTCACTAAGCTCCTGCACCCCCTTCCTACTGAAGTGTACACCATCCCTAGCATACAGCTCCTGTCTCCCATAGAACCTCCTCCACTCATCCATAAAACCTACCCCATCCTCCCCAGACATCCTCATCAACCTCTCGTTGAGGCCAAAGGCATGTGAGAGCCACCAGCCTCTAACCCCCTGTCTAGGGAGCACCCCTGACACTATACACCTCCTACCACTCTACACCTCCTACCACTCTCCTTTATCTCCCTCAGAAGTTTCCTATACCCATCTACTAGCTCCTCTGACCATACCCTGCCTACATTGTTCACTTCCATATTTATATAAATATCTGTACGCAGAAAAAAATTGCTGAAACACTTGAAACACTTGAAACACTTTATTATGCTTACATATATGATTTTATAACATAAAGATTAGTTTACATTTGTAAGCAGCCCATATAAAGCAAAACTTGCTTTTCGGGCAACATGCTTTTGATTTCCAGTTTAAGTCGCTATTGTAATATACATATATAAAATTTTCATTATGTAAAACATTTTTACTCCTTATAGACATCATTATGTACATATGATACAAAAAGACCTAGTTATTACTATCAGTACTGGCCCAGTATGTATTGCTTATAATGTTTCTTAAATGTATGCATTGTAGGTAGTTGCTGAATATGATTTGGCACAGAATTCCAAATTTTAGGACAAGAAAAAGCTAGCGACAATTCTAACCTAACTTAAACTATAGATTTGCCTAAAATTACCGACAATTCTTTCTTTCTAGCCTAACCTAACAATTCTTTCTCTCTAGTTTCTCCTTCGTATATAATAACTAAACTAACCTAATTTAACCCCAAAAATTTACCAGAATTTTGGACCGAAACTTTTATGCGAAAAATTTTTGGAGTAATTAATAATGATAATAATAATGATTAATAAAATATACTAATTGTTGCAAATAATAGTGAAATTAATAGATAATTTAGAAGATATCAAATGTTCTCTATGACCAAAAATAGGGAGTTGGACGAGTGCAGACGCCATTTTCTTTCGTAAACAGACGCCATTATAGTGAAGATGTAAAATTTTACACATTCCATACATTATTCATTCATTATCTGCGTTAACACTGCATGCTTGCTTTAGTAAGAAGATAAACTATGGGCAATTGATGTTCATAATGATTTCAATTGTTTTTATTATTAATGGTAATGTAGGGAACATCCATGGATTATAAATAGATTTTTGCAAGGAAGACTATCCTTTTAATGGCCTCACATTATTATTGTTATCATCATTATCATTATGGTCATTATGGTTATCTTTAGAGTTGACGGGGGTTGGAGAAGGGCAGAGTCCCAGCGGTTGTGTAAGGTTAAGTAAAAGGGGAACGTTCCAAGGGGAAGCAGCTCTCCTGCTAGGTAGAAGGCTCAAAGATTGGGTTACTCACCACAAAGTTAGGCCAGGCTAGTTTAGGTTGCAAGTTGTTGCAGAAGTAGGTAATGTGGTCCTCTCCTTAAGAATTACCAAGGAAACGAACAAAGATATTTCACCAAACACACATGTGATCTAAGAAATCACTCCCTACAAACCAGTATTGTCTGGAATGGCAGATTGTGTATGGCCCCCGCGTCATCATCTTTAATCTATTATCTAAATTTAAAAAAAATACAGGGCCCGTCTATAGCATTATAATGTACCAACGTATGGCTGTTTATCAATAATAAGAAATAGTTGTTCACTTATTCACCATTAGATGCGAATCAAGAAAAGCTCCGTGTGGCCAAAAATGTGACCCAACCCACATACTCTGTGTGGCCAAAAATGTGACCCAACCCACATACTCTGTGGCCAAAAATGTGACCCAACCTACATGCTCTGTGTGGCCAAAAATGTGATCCAACCCACATACTCTGTGTGGCCAAAAATATGACCCAACCCACATACTATGTGTGGCCAAAAATGTGACCCAACCCACATACTCTGTGTGGCCAAAAATATGACCCAACCCACATACTATGTATGGCCAAAAATGTGACCCAACCCACATACTCTGTATGGCCAAAAATGTGACCTAACCCACATACTGTGTGTGACCAAAAATGTGACCCAACCCACATACTCTGTGTGGCCAAAAATGTGACCCAACCGACATACTGTGTGTGACCAAAAATGTGACCCAACTCACATACTGTGTGTGATCAAAAATGTGACCCAACCCACATACTGTGTGTGGCCAAAAATGTGACCCAACCCACATACTGTGGATGGATAACTATTTTAAAAAGAATAACTCCAAGAAATTATTTCAGACAAACGACTTTGTGTTGTAATTGATGTGTAATTTTCTTTTTAAATGTAATTGTAGTGTAAGCTAATGCTTGTTTACTCACTTAGACTTGTAGAAAAAATATCTAACAGAGATGACACGGTCCCGTCCTCGACCTTCGTCTTTGCAGTCGTCCTCGAAAGTCGTCCTTGAAAGTCGTCCTCGAGGTTGTCCTCGAACTTGTCCTCGTCAGCTTGCTTCCAGAACTTGATTGTAGAAGAATGCTGCGTAGAGTGAGAATATTTAATTAGGTTAATTAATCCCTAGTCAACCTGTCGAAGTATATTATAACCAGTAATTTAATCATATATAATTTCTGCATATATTCTGCCATTCTTGAAGTCTCGTAGGCAGATATGAGTAAGTATACTGGCACTCATGGAGTATAGGGGTCAATGGCTTTGCTACACTGGATGAGTTGCCAGATATCTATTTCTGCGGCAGTGTTACCAAAATAGTCCCTCAACTCTCGCTTCCCGATCCACTAACTATATTATACCCTACATTGTCGTACCGAGAAACCAAAACGAGCATATTTTACAGAATAGTGCAGTTCATTGTTTCAACTTTGATTTCACACTCAATTCCCGCATATAACCCTGCAGTCATATATGGCAAAGTGTCAACTGCTTGAGAGTTGAGAGACTATTTTGGTAACACTGCCGCAGAAATAGATACCTGGCAACTCATCCAGGGTAGCAAAGCGAGGGACCCCTATACTCCATGAGTAACTCCATGAGTTATACCTACTCATATCTGCCTCAGAAGTATCTGTGACAATAATATAAACCTGTATTCTCTATGTGGAAAAGGAAGTGTGAAAATATGTGAAACAACACGTTACTTTCTAAAGTGAGCGAAGTCTTCAGAGACACGACAGCACAGCAAACCTACTGCCGCTGTGGCAAGAAAATCCTCCCTACCTACATTAGTCGCAGATCACACACTGCGCATGCGCAGATGCTTTGTGGCCTACACTAAAGTAAAAATAAATTAAATAAACAATATATTTGCCTTAATATTAGACTTGAGAAGATGAGGCATGTGAGGAAACACAACATATATATTATCAGAAAGAGGTACTATATATATATATATATATATATATATATATATATATATATATATATATATATATATATATATATATATATATATATATACTTGCGGAGGCCGCAAGTAATACCTCCCCGGGAGGATCTCATCAGAGCGAGGTACTTCTTCCGACACCGCCATCAATGTTCCAGTATTAATGATAGGTCATTACACCACACTGGATGGAGTCTCACACTAATTGAACACAATAATACACAATTTCCTTACCTGGTTAGTCTCTGTTATGAACACTCGTTCTCGTGGTTTAACGGTACCTAACAGGAAACACTTGCTTCACCAAGATAAAACTATTTGTAGTTCAATATATAGATACACAGTCGTATATTTAGGTGCACACACTTGAGCCACTTGTTGGTAGGTGTGTGTTGGTCTGTAGTGTGTAGTTCAATATATAGATACACAGTTGTATATTTAGGTGCACACACTTGAGCCACTTGTTGCTAAGTGTGTGTTGGTCTGTAGTGTGTTGTCTTGTGAGCTGCATCGCCGCTCGACTCACGCCCACACTCTTCTTCAGGTTGACACTTGGCTATATAAAAACCTATATAACTTGACAATACATTACTACATCGTGTAGGTCATTAACTGGCCTCTTGCAGTCTCCTCATTTCTAATGTTCTTATGCTCTTATGTTCTCTCTCTCTCTCTCTCTCTCTCTCTCTCTCTCTCTCTCTCTCTCTCTCTCTCTCTCTCTCTCTCTCTCTCTCTCTCTCTCTCTCTCTCTCTCTCTCTCTCCTTACCTCCTTCCTATATTATTTCTCTCCCCTCCTCCTTTCTCTTTTCCTTTCCTCTATAATACCCCCTTCACATACAAAGATTCTTCTTACGAGTCCTTACGGATCGCCAATTCGTAGTCAATCGTAAGCATTCGTAATTAGCTCGCTGGTATCCGTAAATAACTCGTAACAATTCGCAGCAACTCGTAGACACTCGTAAGGATCCGTGAAAGGAGAAGCAAATTTTTTGACATGTCAAAAATCTTACGATTGTCTACGGATTTATTTTTTTGTAAATAGCTCGTAACAATCCGTAAGCGATCGTAAACCGCTTGCAACAACACGTAAGCATCCGTAAACTGCTCGCAGGAATCCGTAAATGACTCGTAACAATTTGTAATTTTTTTTGTTTTTTTTGTGACGGTTATTTTACGATTTATTTACGGACTGTTTACGGATTATTACGAGTGCTTACGTGTTGTTTACGGATTGTTACGAGTTATTACGAGCACTTTACGTGTACACCTTTTCACCCTCAAATTAAAAAAAATGAACATCAAATAAAAAAAAACTGAACATCAAATTTTAAAAAATGAACATCAAATGAAAACAAATTAATTTCAAATTAAAAAAGCTGAAGATCAAATTAAAATAAATGAAATTTTAATTATAATAAATAAAGTTTATACTAAAATACCTAATGTGATACGGTCTCTTGACAACCACCACCACCACTAGTCAACACCACCACTAGTCAACACCATAAGAAAAAAAAACCCCACCACCAATAGTCAACACCACCAGCACCATCACCACCACCACCACCACCACCACCACCACCACCACCACCACCACCACCACTACCACTAATAGTCAACACCACCACAACCAGCACCAGCACCATCACCAGCACCACCAACACCACCACCACTACCACCACCACCACCACTAATAGTCAACACCACCACAATCAGCACCAGCACCATCACCACCACCACCAACACCACCACCACTACCACTACCACCACCACTACCACCACCACCACCAGTCAACAACACCATTACCTAAACCAACACCACCACCAACCCAACCAGTCAACATCAACATCACCACCACCACCACCACCACCAGTAGTCAACACTACCATCACCTCCACTGCCAGTAGTCAACACCAATTAACACCACTATCAATCAACACCGGTCAACACCACTATATATACCGGTAGTGGTGGTGGTGGTAGTGGCGGTGGTGGTGGTGGTCAAGAGTACCTTATCACATTAGGTATTTCAGTATAAATTTAATTTATTTTAATATGAAATTCATTTATTTAAATTTGAAATTAATTTATTTTAATTTGATGTTCAGTTTTGAAATTAATTTATTTTTATTTGATGTTCAGTTTTTTTTAATATGATGTTCAGTTTTTTTTTTAATTTGAGGGTGAAAAATTGTAACTACGAGTGGTTGTGTGGAGACAGTATCTACAAGCATGGCTCCAAAGAAGAAGGCAGTCAACAAGAAGTCTCCTGCTCTTCGAAAATCTCCGCGGAAGAAGAGGACATGCTCGCCTTTCCCTGAACCACAACCGCAGCTAGACCATGTTGATGTAGAACACACTGAAGACACTGAAATTGAAGTTGATATAGAAGCCAGTGAACGTGACTCCTCGATCTCCAGAAGTGATGCTTCGGATGATGGTGCAGTTACAGCTACTGCCACGATTTATATAGTTTGTGGCAAAAAATCGTAAGGACTCGTAAATACTCGTAACTAAACCGTAACTATTCGTAGCAACACGTAAACAGGTCGTAACTAACAAACTAACGCGTAAAAGCTTTGATGAATAGTAACATTCCGTAATATACTCGTAACAATCCGTAAAAAACTCGTAAAATGCCCGTAAGTTGCTCGTAGTTATCCGTGACAACTCGTAACAAATCGTGGAATTTTTCCTTAAATACATCGTAATAATCCGTAATAAACCGTAAATAGCTCATAATAACTCGTAACAACTCTTAAATCGGTCGTAAAAGTTCCCAGATCGTAAGGATCCGTGAATTTGTGCGATCCGTAAGGACTCGTAAGAAAAATCCGTTTATGTGAAAGGGGTATTACTGGTTTCTGGTGTTATTATCTCTCAGTACACTAAATTTTTGTGCAAGACTGAAGATGAATGGAATGAGTTGGATGGTGGTGGCATATCTGTTTGCAGATGAGACTGTGTTATTTACAGAGAGTGAAGAGGAACTTCAGAGAGTGGTGAATGAATTTTATAGTGTATGTACGAGAAGGAAGTTAAAAATTAGTGCTGGGAAAAGCAAGATGATGATTTTTTAAAGAAGGGAAGTAGAGGTGGTTGACTTTAATGCACCTTATGGGGTGAGTGTGTCAGCAGTGGGACAGTGTGAGGTAGTTTTAGAAGAGAAGATGGAAGAAGTTAAAGAGTTTAATTATGTTGGAACAGTGCTATGCAAACAAGGAGAGATGGAAGGATAAATAAGAGCTGTGAAAGATAAATGTGTCATAGGATCACTTGCAAGGGTTATGAGAGGAAGAGACGTATTCATGAAGGTAAAGAGAAGTTTAAAAAAACAATATTCTCCTGCCAACACTGATGTGTGGATCAGAGGCTTGGATATGGAATAGGTCACAACAGCCAAGAGTGTGTGTTGTGGAAATTAGTTATCTGAGAGATACATGTGGTGTGGCAAGATGGGAGGTTGAGAGCAATGAAAGTTTTTATGAAAGATGTAGCATGTGCAAATAGAGTAAAGTGTGGTATAGTGGAATAGGTGAAAAGAAATATGTTGAGATGGTTTGGTCATATGGAGATAAATTAGAGTGGAGAGTTTGTGAAGAAAGTGTATAAAGAGTTAAAGTAAACTGAGGGTTCTAGGAGAAGAGGAAGCCCAGTTGTAAGATGGAAGGATAGGATAAGGGAGTACATGCATGAAAGAGTTGTTGATAAAAAAGGAGGGATTGAACTAGCAAGTAGAAAGTGTATGGATTAGGAGAGGTGGAGGCTCTTCTGCCGTGGCTATCCCCTTGGGGAACGTTCCCAAAGGGAATGAGGGATTAGAGACTACAAAATAGAATAGAATAAACTGGCCTGTTGTTTATGGTGTAGTTTTATTGGCCTTTAACCCTTAATATGTCCTTATCCTAAAGTAAAATTATGGACAGAAAGTAGCATCCTGAGTATTTTCTTTTATCCAATTGAGAAATTTGCTAACTCGTGCTTAAACCCCATAGGAAGTTATACCTACTAACACATGACGCCCCCCCTCCACCACAGACAAGTTTCCTCCAGAGTCTCCTCCACACGCATCCTTCCCTCCCTCTTCCAGATCAGCACAAATCATTATCTCTGTTATATTTAATTGACATGCAGCTGCTTCGAGGATGGGAACCTGAACTTCCATCAAAACATCCGAATGAGCTCCATTCTCTACTAACAGACCCCAGCCTACAGCAGCACTCTGGATTCCTGCGTATGTCTGATCATCGTTTTCAGGAAGACAAATAGGACCAACTTCTTTTGCTGTGAAATCTAATGGCTCCTGAAGTTTAATGAGTGCAATATCAAAGTCATAGTCTCCTCTAGAATCGTTATAATCACTGAAAATAATTACTTCTTGAACTCCGACTTCACAAGTAACACCCGGCACATCGTCATCTGTCGATGATTGTTTGTGGTCTGCAATGCCTACCATGACATCACTGGCGGGAATCAACTGGCTAGATTCAAAGAAGCAGTGGGCGGCGGTGAGGATGTATAAAGGGTTAATGATGTTTCCTCCACAGTAGAATTTCCCATCTAACGCATTTGGATCTAACGAATTCGTATCTAACAATCCTTTTAAGCTCTACCCCACCTCCAATCTAACGATCCAAAATTCATATCTAACGGCAATTATTCCGGGCGCCTAGGATCGAATTTCAAACTTCCCGCGGATCGCAGAATTTTTGCTGGCAACACTGGTCACTTTCGTCAGTCCCGCGCCGCCATCTTTCAACCATGTTCCATTGTGCTCGTCTCATTGTTCCCTTTTTATGGCCCTCCATCCCATCTAACGAGTGTGTGGCGGTGTGTTACGCCTCTCATGATGTCTGCCCTAGCCTCAGGTAGCGGAGAGGAGAGTGGTGAGAAAGGAAACCTTGAAGAACGTAAGGAAAAAGAACCAGTGAAGAGGGCTACTCATGTTGGAAAGAAATTAAATAAATGTACAATGGAAGATAAAGCGAGGGTGATTGAATTAATTGAAAAAGGCTACAAGAATTGCGAGATAGTGAAGATGACTGGGTTTCCTGAAAGCACAGTGCGTAACTTTAAGAGACAAAAAAGTGAAATTAAGGCAAGCCTGGGTGTTGCAAAATATTTTTTAGGGGCAATGCTAATGCATCTAAAAGGGTGCTAACGAACTATTCTGCGTTCAATCGCCTTGTTGCCATGATGGAGTTCTATCTTGAAAAGTGGATAGAGCGAAAGTTCAAGGATGGGGGAAGTATCAATGGTTCTCAAACAAGAAACCAAGCCCTCGTTCTCTACAATACCCTCATTAAAAAGATAAAAAATAAAAAGATCCGCCACCCTTTGCTGCTTCTGTTGTATGGTTTGATAAATTTAAGAAAAGGTTTGGCATAAAACACGCTCTTTACCAGGGGAAGCTTTCATCTACAGACACACTTGCTGCTAATTACCTACACACCTCACTATTCTCTCACAAGTTCGTTTATTATTAATTCTTCTAATAATAAATATTATGTATGATTTGTATGCTTTTTAGGTCTCAAAATAACACTCGGAAGGGCAAAAATAGGTGAAAATAGGGACTCGGCCGAAGTTTTTGCAACAATTACAATTTTTCCCATAAGTTTATGTATCTATATCTAACGAATTCGTATATAACACGTTTTTTTGGCACCAATTATTCGTTAGATGGGAAATTCTACTGTACAGCAGAATCCTTGAACCTTTTCAGACCCACCATCCACGGGTACTTTTGTGGGGGATCCATCTCCATGCCACCAACGATGCGGCGATCATTTGCAATGCCACACAGGCAAGCAGGGCTAATTGTGGTGGTGGTGGGAGGAGGGGTAGTAGTGATAGGAGGAGGGGTAGTGGTGGTAGGAGGAGGGGTAGTGGTGGTAGGAGGAGGGGTGGTGGTAGGAACACATAGGAACACATAGGAAGAACAAACAACAACAGGCCTGCTGGCCCTTACGAGGCTGTTTGTGAGACTACACTATCTACTTTAGAGTGAAGGATACAGGATAGTAAGGGTGAAGGCTTCTCTCCCCAGCCATGGCTGGCAGGGAAAGGAAGGCCAACCAAGACCAGACTGTCACTACCACTACTGCTACCACTACTTCCTGGCAAGCGATGTCAGGCCACTAGCGACGTCTTTTGAATCGACATTTCGTAAGTTAGGTACATCAGGATGAACTTACTCAAAGTTTGCTACGTTAACGGATAGTATTTTAGTTGTGGATTTGCTTCTAAATATTTGTCAAGTCTATTTTTGAACGTAGTAATTGTTTTACTGTCGACGACATTGGCGGGCAGGGAGTTCCAAACGTTAACGATCCGATTGAAAAAGAAGTGCTTGGCTTCGTTTGATGTGAATCTTTTACCAGTAATCTTAAAAGAATGACGTCTTCTTGTTATATTTGATCGATCAAAAGTAATGTAATCTTCTGCATTGATATTATCGAATCCTTTGATTATCTTGAACATTTCAATTAAATCCCCTCGCATCCTTCGTTTTTCTAGGCTGAATAAGTTTAGTTCTTTAAGTCTTTCTTCATAAGGTTTATTTTTCAGCCTTGGAATAATTTTTGTTATTCTTCGCTGGACTCTTTCCAGTTTGTCAATGTCCTTTCTGTAATATGGGGACCAAAACTGTACGCAATACTCAAGATGGGGTCGTACTAGTGAATTATGCAGTTTTAATATGACTTTTTCTGATTTATTTTCGAAAGTACGCCCAATAAAGCCGACCAATCTGTTAGCAGTTTTAACTACCTCTGAACAATGTTGACTGGGCTTTAAATCGTTTGATATTGTGATTCCCAGATCTTTTTCTTTGTTTAATGTAGAAAGTGATTTACCATTCATTGAGTACTGAACGTGATCATTATTTCTTCCGATGTGTAGTACCTTGCATTTTTCAACGTTAAATTTCATTTGCCATTTATTGGCCCAAGACGTTAGTCGATCTAGGTCTGATTGTAAGACTTCTCTGTCAATTGTCGTAGTTACTTTGCTGAGAATTTTCGTATCGTCAGCGAATTTCGATATTTTGCAAGTGATCCCATCATCTATGTCATTAACATATATCAAGAATAAGACAGGACCAAGCACTGAGCCTTGTGGTACGCCACTTTTTACGTTTAACCATTGAGAGGAGACACCGTTTAAGACTACTCTCTGCTTACGTTCAGAGAGCCAGTCCAGAAGCCAATTGTTAATGCTACCAGAGATACCATGAGTCATTAGTTTATTAAGCGATCGTTGATGAGGTACTTTATCAAAAGCCTTTTGAAAATCCAGATATATGACATCTACTGCTCTGCTTTCATCGTACGCGTCAAAAACATTGTGGAAGAAGTCTAATAAGTTAGTTAAAATGAACGTTTATTACGAAAACCATGTTGTGAGGGTTTTATTATATCGTTGTCTTCAAGAAATTTCACCACATTGTCACGAATGATTGTCTCCATTAATTTACATACAACTGATGTCAGACTGATTGGCCTATAATTTCCGGGTTGTGACTTGTCCCCCTTTTTGAAGATTGGTGTTACATTTGCACGTTTCCAATCTGATGGAACTTTACAATCTCTTAAGGATTTATTGAATAAGATTGTAAGCGGTTTACTGATCTGGTGCTTGACCTCTTTCAAGATTCTTGGGGAAATTTTATCTGGTCCAGGGGTTTTGTTTGTTTTCATCTTATTGATTTTTTGCAAAACGTCATTTTCTACTATGAGTATATCATTTAAGAAGTTTACGGTCCCTCTAATCTCAAGTGGCTGAAACGATGAAGAATCCTCTTCTGTAAATACGGATGCAAAAAAGTTATTAAGGATTGTAGCCATTTCGTTTTCGTCATTTGTGTGATTTCCATGTCCTTTAGTAAGTGGACCGATATTGCAGGTAAGGGCTTTTTTACTCTAACAAAACTATAAAATTCTTTAGGATTAGATTTACATGATTCCGCTATATATTCTTCCAGGTTTTTCTTGCTACGCTTTATCAATCTCTTAGTATCGCGACGAATTCTGTCAAACTCTACTTTATCATCTTGGCTTTTAGTTAATATGTACTTATTGTACGCCTGTTTTTTGAGAGAGAGGCTGTTTTTCATCTCTTCATTCCACCATTTTGGTTTGTTCTTCCTTGCTGAACGTCTGTATCGATACGGTACACATACGCATATAACTTCATTCAGTTTTGTGGTAAAGGCCTCCCATGTCTTATCAATATCTGACTCTGACAACAGTTCACTCCAGTCAGTGTCTTCTAGAATTGTTCGCATTCTGATGAAATTCGCCCTTTGATAATTTGGTACCTTCTCCTTACTGTCTTTTACTTTTATTTCCTTAATTTTCAAATTGAACGTGATTATCCGATGGTCACTAGAACTGAAAACTGGGCCGACATTTACGTTGCTGACTAAATCTTTACTTGTTGAAAGAATGAGATCAAGGGTATTTAAGTCTCGCGTCGGTTCGTGAACGTGTTGATGTAATTCGCTCTCTAATAAGTTCGTGTACAGGTCGTGTCCTGTATGAGATCGTAACGGATTTCCCCATCTCGTTACTTGCAAATTAAAATCACCCATAATAATTGTCTCGCATTGATTAATTGTTTCGGAGATTGATTCGAATAGTAAACGGTCAATTTCAGCGGTGCGCCCCGGTGGTCTGTAAATCAATCCGAGTATTTTTCTACTTGAGTTACTCTTTAATTCGATAAAAACTGTGTCAATACCGTTGATGGGTTCTGTTTTAATGGAGATCGGATGGAGCGAGCTGTGAATATATAGGATTACACCACCGCCAATTCTGTTCTCTCTTTCACAGCTAAAGATTGTATAACCAGGTAACTGAAATTCTGCAATGTAATCTCTGTTCGACGTATCTAACCATGATTCTGTGACTCCTATGATGTGGTACTGATCCATCGCAGCGAGAGCTTCGAGATCTGTGAATTTATTTCTGATGCTGCGAGCATTTACATAACAAACTTTAATATGTGGATCAGCAGTGGCATTAGTATTTGGATCAGCGGTGGCATTACACGGAGCAACTACGACGTCGTTGCTGCTCTCGTTCGCTCGGCGTTTTTTGACCTATTGAGAATAACTTGGTCACTGAAAAGTCTGCCCAAGCGTGCATCCCCAACGCTGTTTAGGTGCAGTCCGTCGTACTGGAAAAGAAGTGGTTTATTATAAAAGTCATCCCACAGGTTTACAAAGTCAACACCTTCCTGTGAACAGAGAGAATTAAGTCTGGTGTTGATGGTGCGCGCCTTGCCATAGAACCTCCAGTCAGCACCCATCCTGGGAAGAATACCTGAAATAACGATGTTATTAGTCTTTGTCCTGAACTGGCGGATCATCTTTCTGTACTTTTCCAGCAACTCCTCAGGTCTTGTGGATGACACATCGTTCGTTCCTGCGTGGATGATAAAAAGAGTGTTATCATCTGCTTCACTGGTGACCTCTCCGTAAACTTCTGTTATGTCGTCAAGCCTGGCTCCTGGGGGAGGGTTAGTGGTAGTAGGAGGAGGGGTGGTGGTGGTAGAAGGAGGGGTGGTGGTGGTAGGAGGAGGGGTGGTGGTGGTAGGAGGAGGGGTGGTGGTGGTAAGAGGAGGAATGGTGGTGGTGGTGATGGTGGTGGTTGGTTGAAGGTCTGAATGGGAACAAAAAGAGTAATTAAGTTTTTTTTTTTTCCCCACCATGTCATTGACGTTTATAGTTTACGAACTATCTTAGAATATTATTAGAGTAAGGTAAAGTGCAAGTAGCTGCGGGCGCTCGTCTCCCATCACATCGACCTTTGAGCCAGTGGCGATAATTAATCCGTTATCCCGGGACACAGGGCCACTGTGGCATCCGAACTTCCACAGTTTACCTTCCCCAGATTTCCCTTGGTGCCCATTTATCAACAAACCCATTTGGGTGGATGAACAGTTAGGTGAGCTGTGTGTTGCTTGCCCACGTAATCAGACATGCTAACCACTGCACCACTGAGGCAAATTATTAGAGTGATAAACAAATAAGAGATACTGCATTGCACAAAATAAGGACATCACATAATATATTTCAATACATCGATCACAGAAATAATTAAAAGAATGGTAGCCAAGCCATCTGTCACAACAATACTGACTCACAAGACACTATTCTATAGATGCAGCCAATTAGTTACCAATACATCCATCCTAAGATATCAGTCGACTATCCTTTGCTCTATTTACATAACTACTGACAACTACAAAATAGTGAAAAGCCTGCCACATTCAATTTCATTAAATCAATAGATTCGAAAGATCACATTGCTTATAGTTTTGTCCACTGATGCCAGAAAAAATGTAAAAATAGTTTACGTATACCGTCAAACCTTGGTTTTTGTATGCCCCAGTTTTCGTACAATTCGGTTTTTGACAACTTTTTTCATCAAAACTTTGTCCCAGTTTTCGTACATTCGCTCAGTTTTCGTAGAGTTGAAAATGGTATGTACCAAACTCGTCCGCCTGCCCACGTGACTCGGCCACTCATTTCCCGGAATCGAGCGCCCACTCAAAGCATCCCATGCGTTCGTGCATCAGTCTGCCTTTGTTTCACGTTGAGTGAGCATCATCCCGCGCGTTCATCTGAAAGATTTCGTAATAATCCATTGTTTTTTTAGACTGTTTATTGAGTGCGACTGCTAAATAAGTCACCATGGGGCCAAAGAAAGTTTTGAGTGCCAGCCATTTGATAAAAAAAAAAGACAAGAAACACGATAGAATTCAAGAAAGTACTCATAGCAAAGTACGCAAGTGGTGTACGCGCTTGGCCAATCTCGCCATGATGTACTGGAAGTCTGCATCAACGATCAGTTCCATCCTGGCGAAGAAAAAAAAATTAAGGAAGCTGATATTGCATAAGGGAAAAATGTACTAACGAAACAGATCGCAAACAATCTAAGATGTTGAGAAGTTGTTGTTGGTGTGGATCAACGAACAACAGTTAGCGGGAGATAGTGCTTCGGAGGCGATAATTTGTGAAAAAGCAAGGCTGTTGCATGCGGATCTCGCAAAGAAAATACATGGAACGAATGCTGCCGTTAGTGAATTTAAGGCCAGCAGAGGCTGGTTCGGCAAATTCAAGAAGCAAACTGGTATACACAGTGTGGTAAGGCAACAAGTCGTCAATAAAGGTAAAAGTGATGATAAATGTTCATTTGTTCATTTCATTAGTCATTTATATTTGTTTCTCATTGTTTTATGTATGTTATGTTATGTGTATATATTTATATATATATATATATATATATATATATATATATATATATATATATATAAATCATATATACATATATATATATATATATATATATATATATATATATATATATATATATATATATATATATATGTAATAGGCGAAATTAGATTCAAATGAGATTGGAATTAGAAGGCTGTTAGAAGGACTAACAGCTATGTTAGAAGGAAGTTGAGCAAGACCGGCGTAGGAAGTCGATTGATAACGGCTCGCTTTAACCCAAAACAGCCGGCTTGTTTTCTGTACATTCAGCTCGTTAAAGACTCAATCCCCATTGGTAGGAGATAAGCATGTCATCGCTACGTCATAGAACGTCATTAATATACTTCGAAGTTATTGGTTAAAGAAAGTTATGACATCACGACAAGGGCAGTGTGCCAGTCCAGAGCTCAGTATGGAGCACAGAACGGCAGTGGCTCCCAAGTCATAAACACGTACGAGCTACATAATTTTTGAAAATAGAATCGCCCTAACATATCCATACTGAACTTAGAAAAGTTCTGTTATATTGGTGAGTGACTGATTCCGTGTGAGTGAGTAGTAAACATTACCGGTGCACCAATTAGAATATTATTACTGTGTAAACATTATATTTTATATAACAAAATAAATGAAAACATAAAGCATTGTTTCCTACCCCTCATTAAGAAGCTGAGAGGTAGAAGTAATAACAACGAAGTTAAGAGGATTGAATTACGGAAGACCCCCCGTAACATATATATATA
>JAPQNM010000026.1:4227510-4240010 GCA_029783475.1 Metacarcinus magister
AACGACTTAAATTACTTTGTCTGTCTCTTCTCTTCTCTTCTATTTTCTTCCCTTGTATTCTATTTTCTTTCTCTTCTCTCTTCTCTCTTCTCTCTTTTTCTTCTCTTTCTCTCTTCTCTCTTCTCTCTTCTCTCTTCTCTCTTCTCTCTTCTCTCTTCTCTCTTCTCTCTTCTCTCTTCTCTCTTCTCTCTCTCCTCTTCTCTCTTTCCTCTCTTCTCTGCCTGCTCTCTCCTCTCTCTGCTCTGCTCTGCTCTGCTCTGCTTCTCTGCTTCTCTGCTCTGCCTGCTCTGCTCTGCTCTGCTCTGCTCTGCTCGCTCTGCTCTCTCGCTCTGCTCTCTCTGCTCTGCTCTTCTCTCTCTTCTCTTCTCTTCTCTTCTCTCTCTTCTCTTCTCTTCTCTTCTCTCTCTTCTCTTCTCTTCTCTTCTCTTCTCTCCTCTCCTCTCCTCTCCTCTCCTCTCCTCTCCTCTCCTCTCCTTATCTCTCCTCTCCTCTTCTCTTCTCTCTCTCCTCTCCTCTCCCACCTTTCCCCCGTCAGTGTGGCCGATCAACGCGGGGCCCCAGCGGTGGTCCATGTGTGCTGAAGGCCCCTGTTCTTGTACCATGGAGACCAAGTTTGTGTCCTGCTGGCGTCTTGAACTCCTGGACCACGTGCCGCGCAAACAACAGATCCCCATTGATACCCGGAGTCTGTGAGTGTGTAGAGGAGGTCGGGAGGTGGAGGAGGGGGTGGGAGGAGGAGGGGGTGGGAGGAAGAGTAGGTGGAGGAGTGGGTGGAGGAAGAGTAGGTGGAGGAGTTGGTGGGAGGAAGAGTAGGTGGAGGAGTAAGTAAGAGGAGGTGAAGGGCGCGTAGGAGGAGGTGAAGGGATCGGAGGAGTAGGTTAGGAGGAAAGGTAGGCTGTGGAGGGGAGATAAGAGGAAGGGAAAGGAGTGTAGATATGGTGGTGAGATAACACGCACATACACGCACACGCACATGTTCATACACGCACATAAGTGAATATAATGAAGGATAAAAGGAAAATAAATGGAAACAATGAAAGTAAATAAATAATAAAATAAGATAGTGATGTTATTGATGATGTTTTCAGGGACTTAGGGATGAATCGCCTCAAATTCCTCCACAAAGATTCCTTCAACAGGCTGACCGACCTTGTGGAGCTGTGAGTATAGCATCCTCTCTCTCTCTCTCTCTCTCTCTCTCTCTCTCTCTCTCTCTCTCTCTCTCTCTCTCTCTCTCTCTCTCTCTCTCTCTCTCTCTCTCTCTCTCTCTCTGATAGTTTTCACCTGTTTTTTTATTGTTATTATTGTTGAATTAACGTTGTATTCCCTTTAATTATCTTTTTTTTTTCTCTCTCTCTCTTTAGTGACCTGAACGAGAACCAGTTGGAGTTGCTGCCAAATAGTCTTTTTTACGACCTAGAGAACCTCAGACACATGTACGTATATCTGTGTGTGTGTGTGTGTGTGTGTGTGTGTGTGTGTGTGTGTGTGTGTGTGTGTGTGTGTGTGTGTGTGTGTGTGTGTGTGTGTGTGTGTGATTTCCATATAAATGATAACATACAGAGGTTGTATATATAGTCTGATTTGGTTACTCTACGAATTATTATTATTATTATTATTATTCTCTCTCTCTCTCTCTCTCTCTCTCTCTCTCTCTCTCTCTCTCTCTCTCTCTCTCTCTCTCTCTCTCTCTCTCTCTCTCTCTCTCTCTCTCTCTCTCTCTCTCTCTCTCTCTCTCTTCAGCAAACTCCACAAGAATCGTCTGTTGTACCTCAGTCCAGAAATCTTCCAAGATGCTCGTTCACTCCGGACCATGTAAGTGTGCGTGCGTGCGTGCGTGTGTGTGTGTGTGTGTGTGTTTATGCTCGTCACCTATAAATACTACCCTGCCATTTCTCTCTCTCTCTCTCTCTCTCTCTCTCTCTCTCTCTCTCTCTCTCTCTCTCTCTCTCTCTCTCTCTCTCTCTCTCTCTCTCTCTCTCTCTCTCTCGCAGTGATATCTCCTTCAACGTGCTGGAAGGGCTGCCGGCAAAGGCCTTCAGAAAGTTGCATCATCTATATAACCTCAACTTGGAGAGCAACGCCATCACGACTCTACACGAAGATATATTTTCCGACCTCGACAACCTAGAGGAGCTCGACCTTTCCTTAAACCAGATCAAGGTGTGTGTGTATGTGTGTGTGTGTGGGGGGCGCGGGCCTTGTGTTATGATATGAACAAGAAGTGAAAAGTAGGTAAATGATAATCTAGTTTAGTTTGCAAATGCTCTTTTTTTATGACAGAATCGAGAATGTAAAAGCTAATCCTTGCTGGAGTTAACTTGGATCTCTCTCTCTCTCTCTCTCTCTCTCTCTCTCTCTCTCTCTCTCTCTCTCTCTCTCTCTCTCTCTCTCTCTCTCTCACCGTCCCCTTGGCCACAGATGCTCCCCCAGTTAGTGTTCTATAAGCTGGGTAAACTGAAGACCCTCAAGCTGAATGACAACGCCCTCACACGCCTACCTTACGGAGTCTTCAACGGCCTCGTCACCCTCCAAGAAATGTACCTCGATAACAACTTTGTACGTGGATGTTATGTTATGTTATGTTATGTTATGTTATGTTATGTTATGTTATGTTATGTTATATTATAGTTATCTCTTCATGTGTTTTGCTTTTGATTCAGTTTCAGTAGTTACCTATTTTTTTTACTATTATTGACTGTTTCTTTGTCTGTTTCTAAGTTGCTATTCTGTTTTTATTTCGTCTGTCTATCTGTTTATTTTTTTATTTATTGTCTGTTATCTTGTTTTTTTTGTCTATACCTGTTTTTTTTTTTACTCCTGTTTTTCCCTGTCTATTTCCCTCTTTATTCCTCTATCCTTTACCCTTTCTTCCCTTCCTCACTTCCTCAATCTCTTTACTCCTATCCTCACTCCATTACTCTCACACCTTCCATGTATCCATAAATCCTTTCTTTTTCCCTTCATCCTCCATTCATCCTCCTTTCTTTCCTTTCATTCCCAGATCGAGTCCATCCCAACAGACGCCTTTCGTAACCTCATAAACCTAACCTAACCTAACTTTCCATCTATCCATTCTCCAATTTCCTTCATCCACAGATCGAGTCCATCCCAACAGACGCCTTTCGTGACCTCATCAACCTGACCTTCCTTGACTTGACTGCCAATCGGGTCCTCAGAGTCTCCTACCGGGACTTCATCAACATGGGAAACCTTCGCTCACTCTTCTTGGGCCGAAACCTGATCACGGAAATAGAGAATAAGACCTTCGTGGGTGGAGAGAGAGAGAGAGAGAGAGAGAGAGAGAGAGAGAGAGAGAGAGAGAGAGAGAGAGATAATGATATATGGATGGTTATGATAATAGAATGATACGTTAAAACAACTTTCTTTTCCTTCCTCCACCTCCTTTCTCCTCGTCCTCTTCCAAATCATCCTCCTCCTCCTCCAAATCCTCCTCCTCCTCCTCCTCCTCCTCCTCCTCCTCCTCCTCCTCCTCCTCCTCCTCCAGGTACGCCACGGCTGGAGAAACTCTACCTTTTCTCCAACAAGATCGAGAAGGTAGAATTAGCAGCTTTCTCAGGTCTCAACAACCTCTCTTGGCTTCTACTGAATAACAACTTGCTCAAACTGCTCCCCAATCACATCTTCCGCCGCACCCCAAGTCTCCTGCGCCTGTAAGTGTGCGGGAGGAAGTTGGAGGGCGTTAAAAGGGTGTGAAAAGAGTGTGAGAGTGAGTGTGAGGGTGTTAAAGAATGTTAATTAAGTGTGATTTAGGAGTGATTTATGAAGTGAGGGAGTTAGTATGTGTGTGTGTGTGTGTGTGTGTGTGTGTGTGTGTGTGTGTGTGTGTGTGTGTGAAAGGGTGAAGAGACGTGTGAATCTAGTATGTATTGTGTATGTATGTATGTATAAGTAATGTGTGTATGTTTATTTACCACATATAAGTGAGCTGTGTGTGTGTGTGTGTGTGTGTGTGTGTGTGTGTGTGTGTGTGTGTGTGTGTGTGTGTGTGTGTGTGTGTGTGTTTGTCTACGTGATTTACTTTTCTTTTCTTTTTTTTCTTTTTGTCATCTAAATCTTCTTCCTTACACCTATCGCTCTCTTTCACATTCTCTCTTCTATTATTCTTCCATTATTCCAACCTCTCCTTACATCATCTTTTCCCAGCTCCTCCTCTAACTTTCTTGCCTCCTCTTCCTTCATCCTTCCCACAACCATACATCACTCCTGTCTTTTAACTTTTCCCATTCCACCTCCTACTCCTCCTCCACCTCCTCCTACACCACCTCCTCCTCCTCCTACACCTCCTCCTACACCACCACCACCTCCTCCTCCTCCTCCTCCTCCTCCTCCTCCTCCTCCTCCTCTTTCTCTTTCTCTTTCTCTTTCTCTTCTCTTTCTCTTTCTCTTCTCTTCTCTTCTCTTCTCTTTCTCTTTCTCTTTCTCTTTCTCTTTCTCTTTCTCTTTCTCTCCTTCCTCTTCCTCTTCCTCTCCTCTTCCTCTTCCTCTTCCTCTCCTCTTCCTCTTCCTCTTCCTCCTCCTCCTCCTCCTCCTCCTACACCACCTCCTCCTACTCTCCTCTTCCTACACCTCCTACAATTCCTCCTCCTCCTACACTTTTCCTCTTACATCTCCTCCTACACCTCCTCCTCAACTACCACCACCACTACCACTACCACTACCACCACGTCCTCACCTCCCCTCGTCTCCATCTTACAGGCAGATCGACAGCAATAAGTTCATGTACCTTCCTGTCGGTATGCTGGACGAGCTCAAGAAGGTGGAACAGGTGAAGCTATCGATGAATCCTTGGCACTGTGACTGTTTCATCCTCTATCTCACCCGGTACGTATGGGGAGGGTGCTGCAAGGAGAGGGAAAAAGAGTGATATTGGTGCTGCAAGTAAAGGGAAAAAGGGTGATATTGGTGCTGCAGTAAAGGGAAAAAGGTGATGTGGGTGTAAATAGGGAAAAAGGGTGATATTGGTGCTGTAAGTAAAGGAAAAAAGGGTGATGTGGGTGTAAGTAAGGGAAAAAGGGTGATGTGGGTGTGGAAGGGTGAAGGAGGATAGCATTGATGTTTAGGAGTTAACTTAAGGTGAGGGAAGATAAGAAAAAGGGTGATATGGGTTCGGAAAAGTGAAGGAAGATAGCATTGAGGTTTAAGAGCAAGAAAGGGTGAGGGAAGATAAGTAAAGGGAGGGTGAGGGAAGGTAAGATAAGGGTGAGGAAAGGTAAGACAAGGGGATGAAGGTAAGTAAGAAAAGGGGGTCAAGGAAGGAAAAAAAAGGAGTGAGGGAAAGTAAAGAAAAGGGGTCAAGGAAAAAAAAAAAAAGAAGATGGTACGCTACATGTTAGAAAAAAAAGGAGGAAAACGTTCATATTAAAATCGCAAGTCAGAAAAGGTTAGCAAGGTTAGAAAATATTGGCAATTAGTTAGAAAAATATTGGATGACCTTACACAATTAGCGTAGAGCAATGTTAGGTGTTAGAGTGAAGGGATAGAAAGGTCTTAAAGAGTATCACGGTAAATTAGACTCTCTAGGAAGAACCTTAAAACTCCCTTCTGTCTGCCCTTCTGTCTCTGGGAATAACCTTCTATAACTTCCTTCTGTCTCCCCTTCTGTCTCCTCTTCTGTCTCTGGGAATAACCTTCTAAAACTCCCTTCTTACACCCTTCCAGATGGCTCCACAGTAACCCAGACAAGATATGGGATCGCCAACCTAAGTGCAGAGGACCTGGCGACCTTGGAGGCAAACCAGTGATCGATATGACCTTCAACAGTGTGTGTGACGGACAGTGGGCCTCCATGACCAAGATCCAGGGCAGGGTGTGAGGGTGAGGGAGGTGGGGTGGCAGGGTGAGGGAGGTGGGGTGGCAGGGTGTGAAGGTGTGGTGAGTTTCGTGGTAGGGTGTGAGGGGTAGTGTGTGGCAGGGCGTGGTCTGAAGCAGTTAGGGTGGCAGGGTGTGAAGGTGTGGTGAGTTCCGTGGTAGGGTGTGAGGGGTAGTGTGTGGCAGGGCGTGGTCTGAAGTAGTTAGGGTGGTAGGGTGTGTGGGTGAGTGAAGTAATTAGTGTGGCAGGGTGTAAAGGTATGGCAGGGAGGAGAACAGGAGGGTGAATGATGCCTTAGGGTGTGGCTGTATGAGGGTGTGGCAGGGTGTGGCAGGGTGTGGAGGATGAGAAAGATGTGGCAGGATGAGGTGATAGGGTAATGAATGTTTAGAGTTGGCATGGAAGAAGAATTAGGAGAAAAAAAAAACTATCAGTATAATATTATGCATGAACTTAAGTCTCCATTGAAAATTTAGTGACAATTTCGACACCTCTGAATCTCATGACAATTGATACATAGGGATTTGGACTCAGTTTTCTGATTACTATAATGTTAAACCCTATTGTTGTTATGTTAAGTGAATGATACTATTTTGTAATGTTCCCACGATATGCTGGATAAACACTATTAAAACTATCTTTGTTGACTTTTTTTTGTGTCCTCAAATACTATACTACCTCAGTGTCTCATCACCACAACCACCACATCACCACACCATCACCACACCACATTGTCACCACCGTACACACCATACAACACACACACACACACACGCACAGTTAGGGGCGTGTGGGGTAAAGCGTCACACAAACACGTCACTCCTTGATATCTTCACCAACGCCTAATCCTCTGTATCGGATTCGTCCATCTATACAATTTCCTTTCACCCAAACTAATTTCTTCCCTCCCTCTCTCCCTCCCTCCCTCTCTTCTCAATCCTCCGTCCCTCTCCATCTTCTTCCAGCCCACTCATCCCTCCCTTCCCCTCCCTTCCTTACCCTCCCTTCCCCTCCGTCCCTCCCTTCGCTGCCCACCACCACCTGGTCTTCAAGATCATCCTGGATTATGCAAATAATTGTCCGTCACACATAATTAAAACGCTCGCCCAATTTAAACATTGATGCTACGGGTACGGGGCATCAGGGACCAAGGCAGAACCCTCGTCAGTACTACTTTGGACCTTAGGGACGTGGATCTTAGGGTGTGGTTAGCGTGTAGTCAATTGAGGGTTAGGTCTAGTGGTGTGGTGGTCTCGCCTGACCTGTCTATCATCGAATGGTTAAGCCCCAAACGGAAGACTCTTTTAGAAATCCATTTTTTCCCTCCTCCTCCGGGATATTAGGGCAAATAGCGGCTCATCTGCGTCACAGTGAAAACATCAACCACACAATTCGGTTATGAAACTGAGATGCGAATGATGGTGGCGGTGGTGGTGGTGGTGGTGGTGGTGGCGGCGGCGGCGGTGGTGGTGGTGGCGGCGACGGTGGTGGTGGGTGGGTTAAGACGCATTGCCTTCCCTTGCCTCACTTCCTTCAGGACTAAACTACTTCCTTATGGGACTCCCTTTGGGTGCTTGTCTGTCACCGTCTCCGTTTCTAGTTGTCTATCCCCACCTTACCCCTCTCCCTCTCTCTCTCTTTTTCTCTCACTCTTTCGAACACACACACACACACACACACACACACACACACAATGAACACAACCAACAAAGACCACCAGACACACACACACACACACACACACACACACACACACACACACACACACACACACACACACACACACACACACACACACACACACACACACGGGATCAATGCAGCAACCAACCCACACGCACAGCACAGCCCACCATCCTACTACTACATTACCTACAGCAGCGCCACCACCTCGGAACCTGAAGGGCGGACGACACACGACTATTACACACACACACACACACACACACACACACACACACACACACACACACACACACACACACACACACACACACACACACACACACACACACACACACACACAGGCCTCCCCACGTGTTCATTCTTAAAGGACACCAAGACACTGACATCTCTAGAGCCTCGTCGATCCTTCAAGTCTCTCGATTCTCTGTCTACATCAAAGTCTCATTTATCTAATACGATGAAGGCGCGTGACACTGTGGAAAATGGAGACGAGGAGGAGGAGGAGGAGGAGGAGGAGGAGGAGGAGGAGGAGGAGGAGTAACACATAGGGAGGGAGTGAAAGAAAGAGAGAAAGCGGGAAGAAGCAGGTATAATAGTTGCGAGAGAGGGAGGGAGGGAGGAAAAGAGAGAGGGAGAGAGGGAGAGGGAAGGGAAGGAAGGGAAGGGAAGGAAGGAGAGCTGACACACCTTCCTTTCATCCTGTCCTCCACACTTAATAAGGTATACATTTATCACGTCATTATGGGTACCGCGGCAGCTGACGATCTGTGAGGATGAGCCGCGAGAGGACGAAGGAGGGAAGGAGGGAAGGAGGGAAAGGAGGGGAAGGAGGGAGGGAGGGAGGGAGGGAGGGAAGGAGGGAGGGAGGCTGACCGAACCACCACACACACACACACACACACACACACACACACACACACACACACACACACACACACACACACACACACACACACACACGAGGACAATCACACGAGACAAGAAATGATCCAAGTTAACATTTTCTTTTTGCAATTTTTTCAGGTTAACGAAAATTTGGCTTTTGATGGCGGGGAGCGGTTCATGCATTTAGGGGAAAGGGGACGGAGTGGGGACGTGTTGGGGGTGAATGGGAGGTGAATGGGGACTGAGGAAGGGGGGGAAGGGGGGGGAAGGGGAGGAAGAGGGAGGAGGAAGAGTGAGGAGCCCTGACAAGGTAGGTTAGGTAGAGAATAATTGAGGTTTTGTTGGCATACAGTTTCTTGCCGCTAGGAATGAGAGAGAGAGAGAGAGAGAGAGAGAGAGAGAGAGAGAGAGAGAGAGAGAGAGAGAGAGAGAGAGAGAGAGAGAACATGGCTATTGGTTATGCTCCTCCCACCCTGTTCTAGCCCCTCCCTCCATCTCTCTCTCTCTCTCTCTCTCTCTCTCTCTCTCTCTCTCTCTCTCTCTCTCTCTCTCTCTCTCTCTCTCTCTCTCTCTCTCTCTCTGCTTCCTTCAGGCTCTTCACAGTTTTCATTTAGTTGTTTCCTCTGTTCCCCTTTCCTCCTCTTCCTTTTCTTTTTTTTCTTTTCTAACTTGTCATTGTTACTTGCTAGTTTTGTGTATTATTTCACCTCTCTCTCTCTCTCTCTCTCTCTCTCTCTCTCTCTCTCTCTCTCTCTCTCTCTCTCTCTCTCTCTCTCTCTCTCTTTTCACTTCATCTCTTGTACACATGCATCGTATTTTCCACTTACTCGTCTGTCCTCCTCCTCCTCCTCCTCCTCCTCCTCCTCCTCCTCCTCCTCCTCCTCCTCCTCCTCCTCCTCTTCACTGTCCAATATTTGTTCTTTATCTTTCCTTTCTTCCCCCCTCTTCCTCCTCCTCCTCCTCCTCCTCCTCCTCCTCCTCCTCCTCCTCCTCCTCCTCCTCCTCCTCCTCCTCCTCCTCCTCCTCCTCCTCCTCCTCCTCCTCCTCCTCCTCCTCTCTCCCTCCTTTCCCTTTCTCTAATGGACGCGATCCACAATAAAATATGTAAGGGGAAGCTGTCTTTTTTTTTCTCTCCTATCTCTCAGTTTCTCTCACTCAATGTTGGGTGGGAATGTTCCTCTCCCAGTCCATCTGTGTGTGTGTGTGTGTGTGTGTGTGTGTGTGTGTGTGTGTGTGTGTGTGTGTGTGTGTGTGTGTGTGTGTGTGTGTGTGTGTGTGTGTGTGTGTGTGTGTTTATAGAAGAGCTTTCCCATGCTTGTATTTGTTCATCATTTGCTTTATTTCCTTGTGTGTGTGTGGGGGGGGGGCCCACACACACACACACACACACACACACACACACACACACACACACACACACACACACACACACACACACACACACACACACACACACACACACACAAAGACCTCACATCCCTCTCCAAATACATCAAGTAGGAAGGGAAGAGATAAAAAAAAAAAAAAATAAAAAAAAAGTACCAAGGAAGAGGAAGAAATGGAAGGCAGCTAAAGGGAGGAAGAGAGGAGGAAGAAAACGAGGAAGAAGGAAGAGAAAAAGGGAAACCAGGAAAGGGGTGACAACGTTGAAGGGGAGGAAGAGAAGAGGTGATGGAAGGGAGACTAACAGAGAAAGGAAGGGAAGAAGGGAGCATAAGGAAGGAAAGGGAGAGAGGTGGTGTAGGAGAGGAGAGGAAGGGAAGAGGGGGAACATAAGAAAGGAATGAGAGTAGGGGAGGAGAGAAGGGGGAAGAGAGGAACATAAGGAAAGGAAAGGGATAGAGGAAGGGGAGGAAAGAAGAGGGAGAGAAAGAGGGAAGCATAAGGAAAGAAAGAAAAGGGATAGAGGAAGGAGAGGAAAGAAAAAGGGAGAGAAAGAGGGAAGCATAAGGAAAGGGATAGGAAAGGAGAGAGGGAGAGAGAGAGAGGGTGTGTTAGGGGGTAGGGTTAGTGGAGGTGAGACCCAGATTACAATAACTGGAACAGCGTCGGTGTGAGTGGTGTCCAATCGTCCATTTATGATATTGCATTCCACACGCCAGGCTGGAATCCCAATATTAGACATACCTCGAGCGACGCCAAATCTGCTCGCCCCGCTGCTTCAGGCCAAGGGGGGGGCGTTTAGGGGGGGCAAGGGGGGCGTCAGGAGGGGGCCAAGAGGGGGCAAGGGGCGGTAGGACTTCACACCCCGATGCAGTTTCCAATTTCAAGTTTGTACCCTTTTCTTCAACGGTTCTGGATAGACAAATATTGAAACGCTAAGGTTGACTGGTGTTGCGTTGGGGTGGGAAGGAAGGGGAGGTGATGGGAGGTGATGGGGAGGTAATGGGAGGAAGAGGAGGTGATGGGGAGGTAATGGGAGGAAGAGGAGGTGATGGGGAGGTGATGGGAAGTGATGTGTGTGTGTGTGTGTGTGTGTGTGTGTGAGCTTCCTTCCTAGAGACATGACGGGTGCTATCTATCCTCCTCCTCCTCCTCCTCCTCTTCCTCTTCCTACCGCATACCGAACGGGGGTCCGCGTGCCCGTCCGCCAAACAATAGGATCTGTAGGGAGGGTGTGAGGCGCCGGGGTGAAGGAGGAGACAAAGGGGGGGCAAAGAGGGGGTGATAGGAGGGGGCGGGGTTGTCCAAGGGTTCCATCGCCTCTCTACTTGAGCTTCATTACGTTTCACACGACAACGGGGCCGACGCTGCGTGACCCTAGCTGGCTCCCTCCGTCCGTCCGTCCGTCCATCCGCACGCTGCTGCCACCCAGACACACTTGGATCCCCTTATACTGCACAACACAAGGACAGGACGCTACTACTACTACTACTACTACTACTACTACACGCCTCCCATGCCTACTAACGCCTCTCAACACCTTCTAATGCCTTCCTGCGCCTCCCCCACGCCTCCCTACGCCTCCCTACGCCTCCCCAAGCTTTCCTACGCCTCATAACTCCTCCCCATGCCTTCTAACGCCCTCCCTAACGCCCTCCCAAGCCTCCCCACGCCTCCCCACGCCTCCTCACGCCTCCCAACGTCTACCCATAACTCCCCACATCTCCCCACGCCTCCCCACGCCTTGTTCACACTATGGAAAGTCATTTCTCCCCTACACGCCCCTCTATAAACCTTTCTAAGCCTTCCCAACACCACTACACACCTTCAAAACTCCCTCACACACCACCTACACTACACTACACTACACTCCACCCATGTACACACACCTCCCTCCTCCTCCTCCCTCCTCCTCCTCCCTCCTCCTCCACCCTCCTCCTCCACCATCATCCAATCCATCCATCCACTAGACAAAAGAAAGAAAGAAAGAAAGAAAAGTGGAGACAAAAATCCTTCTTGGGGGTGGAGGGAAGGAGGGAGGGAGGGAGGGAGGGAGGCGGTCAGGTCGCTTTAACAATGGATCGACGCCTAGTCTGTTCTTTCATAAACTAGGTGATTGTGTCTTGCTTACGCGCGCTCGGGACTATATTTGTCATTCTGGGCATACCAGCGTCGGGCCCGGTCGTGAGGAGACGTCTTGATCGCCGGATTTGAAGCAATATTATCTCCCCCTCAATGAAGAGAGAGAGAGAGAGAGAGAGAGCGAGTGAGCGTCCAGAGGAAATATTTGAGACAGGATCCTCTCTCTCTCTCGCTCTCCTCCTCTTCTCTCTCTTCCTATTCTCTCTTTCTCTATTTCCTCTCTCTCTCTTTTATTTTTTATTATTTCCTCCATGTTCCTCCCTTCTCTTTCTCTTTGCTTGTCTTCTTTCCCTTTCGTTATTTTCTCTTCAAGTATTTGAGAGAGAGAGAGAGAGAGAGAGAGAGAGAGAGAGAGAGAGAGAGAGAGAGAGAGAGAGAGAGAGAGAGAGAGAGAGAGAGAGAGAGAGAGAGAGAGAGAGAGAGAGATAACTGAGGCGCGAAGAGAGGGGAGGAAGAGAGAGAAGAACCTAGTAAAATGTAGGAGCGACTGTGAAGAATGGAGGGAGGGAGGTATGAGAGAGGGGAGAGAAGAGAAGAGGAGAAAGGAAAGAGAGAGAAAAAAAAGTTCTGG
>JAPQNM010000026.1:4245010-4255010 GCA_029783475.1 Metacarcinus magister
GGGAGGAAGGAAGGGGAGGAAGGGAGGAAGGGAAGGAAGGGAAAGAAGGGAAGGAAGGGCAGGAAGGGGCAGGAAGGGAAGGAAGGGGAAAGCTGTGTCAGGTATCTTCAAGGAAATTGGGAACACATTTATAATACTAAGAACGTTTTTTTTATAATATTAAGAACGTTTTTTTATGTACTGGGAACGTTTTTTTCTTTTATTGTAAACTGGGAATCATTCGTATTTTTTTTTTTATCATCAAGTTATAGACACTAATTAATTACGGAGGTTTGTGTGTGTGTGTGTGTGTGTGTGTGTGTGTGTGTGTGTGTGTGTGTGTGTGTGTGTGTGTGTGTGTGTGTGTGTGTGTGTGTGTGTGTCTCTTAGATTACATGAAAGTTAAAAGAAAGGAAGGGAGTGATGGGAAGGGTGTGAAGGGAGGGTGTGAAGGGAGGGTGTGAAGGGAGGGTGTGAAGGGAGGGTGTGAAGGGAGGGTGTGAAGGGAGGGTGTGAAGGGAGGGTGTGAAGGGAGGGTGTGATGGGTGTGAAGGGAGGGTGTGATGGGGGTGAGGGAGGGTGTGTGAAGGGAGGGTGTGATGGGTGTGAAGGGAGGGTGTTGCAAGGGATGAGATGGATGGTGAAGACCAGAGACGGAGGCAGGGAAGGGAGGCAGCAGGGTGAGGGTGAGGGAGGCAGGGAGGGAGGAAAGGGAGGAAGGGTGGGAGAGTGAGTGGTGAAGGGGAGGAAGGGAGGGAAGGGAGGGAAGGGAGGAAGGGAGGGAGGGGAGGGGAGGGAGGGAGGATAGGAGGGATTTAATCATCGACATCAGCAATCTCGTATAATTTTCCGGGGGTGGCCCTGAACGAGGCGGGCAGTCGCTCGTGAAATCCTTTATCACTTGTTAGCGACGTGTTCGCGCCAGTTCATAGAAAATGGGAATCCAGGTGCGGGCAGGGGGCGGCATCCCCGGCGGCAGGGTGCGCGGCTGGCGTCCTTGTGTCGCCCGCCCGTCAGGTCCAAAACTGTGGTAATGAGCGGCGTGCGTTGCGGCGACGCGCCACACACACACAATGTGCAAGGCTGGCACAATGTTTGTTGTAATCTCGGCTCTCTCTAACAAGCACAGTGAAAATATTTCCCTTAACTGACAAACTGGAAATTTAATTTCAACACCAAAAAGCGGAGTCGTGGCAGTCGACAAAGGGAGAAATTTTACATTAAAACCAGTGCGGGGAAAAGCGCTTACAGAGGGGAACCTGGAAATCTAATTCCGAGTTTTCGCTTTGCAAACAGTTGGGAAAAATAGCGGCGCGGGAAGAGTGTAGCGGAGCCGCGGCGGCCGCGCTGTTAATATTAACTTTGTTGAGGCGCAGCGGCGGCGGGGGCGGCGGCGGTGTGGGCGGGGTGGACAGGGGAAGGTTACACAGAGCAGGAGGCGAGGGAAGGGAGGGAAAGGGCGCCCTCGGACTCTTTTCACAACTCTCAAAACTTTTACAATGCTATTTTCTGGAGTAAACTGGAGAGGAAGAGGAGAAGGACGAGGAGGAGGAGGAAGAGGACGACTAGGAGGAGGAGGAGGAGGAGGAGGAGGAGGAGGAGGAGGAGGAGGAGGAGGAGGAGGAGGAGGAGGAGGAGGAGGGTCAGTGAGGTATACCAGTATAACATCGACTATTTTCCTCCTTTTCCCTTGGGCGTTGAGTTGATCTCTGCGTTAAAGCTTTCATCTCTCTCTCTCTCTCTCTCTCTCTCTCTCTCTCTCTCTCTCTCTCTCTCTCTCTCTCTCTCTCTCTCTCTCTCTCTCTCTCTCTCTCTCTCTCTCACCCACACACACACACACACACACACACACACACACACACACCCTACCATATTTTCCTCTCCCTCCCTCGCTCCCTCACACATCGCAAGGCACAAATACTTCCTCACAACATCCACAAATCAATGAACTCACGATAGAACGATCCACACAATATTCTCAAGGCATCAAACGACCCTTCAGCACACACTCATAACACATAGCGAGTATCAATTTTATAAGAACCTCAAAATGCCTTAAACAAAGAGGTCCACGGCGGAGAGTCTTAGTTAAGCTTCTTCCTTTTCTTCAATTTACCCTTTGGAGTCAAGTCAACGGTCACCAATCCTTCCTTCTACCTCAAACAAATGACTTTCTTTCTCTCTTTCCTTGCACGTATGATTCCTCCTTGAGAGCAAGACAAATATCTCCCTCCTTCAGTCCCTTTCTCTCCCTTTTAGACCAACCAATCCACCTTCCCTCCCTCCCTCCCTTCCCTTGTGTCCGTGGAGGGGGAAGCGGGGTGGCCACCTTCACCTCTTCGCTTGTGGGTCCTCCCGGGCATCAGGAAGCGACTCGTGAAGCGCTTCCTTCCGCGCCAGTTTGTCTCGCTCGCCGGGCGATGGTGGCCAAGCCGGGAGTATTGTCGCGGGGCCAAGTGAGCGACCCAGCGACAATAGCGCGCCATAATACTTAGAGATAATACCTGTCCAATTACTCCCGGACACCGCGCATTAGTTGAGGTTGGACGGACACTCCCTAGTCGCCGCCTCCGTGCGTCTCTCCTCTCGTTAGCTGCCGCCGCCCCGTTCCCGCCGCCGTTACTAGTATTAAAATCAAAATCACACGCCTTTACGGAATTTGGAGGTGATCAGAGGCATCCGTTCCTTCCCTTTCCCCGATAACCGAAATTAAACGGAGCAGAGCCGTGTAAAAGATCTTGGGTTTAATATTGACGCTCTTGTTGTTGTAATTCTCACCTCCCATTGGTCGCCCGGAAGCAGCCAATCACGGGGAAGTTGATATCCTTGTCGGAGCTGTGGAGTGGACTCAGGGTCTCTTCTGTCAGGTTATTGGTGATCAGAATGTATTGGTTGTGAACTCAGAGCCTGGAGGAGGAGGAGGAGGAGGAGGAGGAGGAGGAGGAGGAGGAGGAGGAGGAGGAGGTGGTGGGAGATAAGCAGAGAGGAAATAAAAGGAAAACTAAAAGGAAGAGGTGAAGACAGAGGAGGAGGAGGAGAAGGCAAAATAATAAAACAAATGAACTGGATAATAAGAGTAAGTAAAGGAGAGATAGCAGGAAAAAAAAAAAACGATGAGGAGGAGGAAGAAAGAGGATAATAAAGGAGGAATAAAGAGGCAACATAAAGCACAAAGAGAGACATGACCGTAGAGAAAGAGAGAGACAGAGAGAGAGAGACAAAGTGAGCGAGGCGAGGCGAGGCGAGGAGAGAATACTTTCAGTGGTGGCAATGGTCGCCAAGGAGCAGTCAATGAAGGGGAAGATGAAGTCCTTGTTTGAGGGGCAAGACAAGAGGGAGCAGCGGCAGATTCTTCACCCCGGAGAGTTTATTAAGAGAACTAAATGTTAACGAGGAGTGTGTACGGGGAAGAGGACAAGGGGAAGGGAAAGAGGACAAGGGAAGGGAAAGAGGACAAGGGAAGGGAAAGAGGACAAGGGAAGGGAAAGAGGACAAGGGAAGGGAAAGAGGACAAGGGAAGGGAAAGAGGACAAGGGAAGGGAAAGAGGAATGGGAAGGGAAGGGAAAGAGGAATGGGAAGGGAAGGGAAAGAGGAATGAAGGGGAAAGAGGAGGAAGGGAAAGAGGAATGAGAGGGGAAAGAAGACAAGGGGTAACTAAGAGGACAAGAGGACTAAGAGGACAGTCTAGCACAACGATGAGGAGTGTTAGGAGAAAAAGGAAAGGGAGGAGGAGGATGAAGGTTAAGTTAGGTTAGGTTAGGTTAGGCTCGGTTAGGTTAGGCTCGGTTAGGTTAGGCTCGGTTAGGTTAGGCTCGGTTAGGTTAGGCTCGGTTAGGTTAGGCTCGGTTAGGTTAGGCTCGGTTAGGTTACAGGTAGGCTCGGTTAGGTTAGGCTCGGTTAGGTTAGGCTCGGTTAGGTTAGGCTCGGTTAGGTTAGGCTCGGTTAGGTAAGACTTGGTAGTTAGGCTCGGTTAGGTTAGGCTCGGTTAGGTTAGGCTCGGTGGGTAGCTCGGTTAGTTAGGCTCGGTTAGGTTAGGCTCGTTAGGTTAGGCTCGGTTAGTTTAGACTCGGTTAGGTAAGATTAGATTAGGTTAAGTTAGGTTAGGTTAAACGCAGTATGTTTTGTTCTACCTTAATAACTAGTTCCCTGTAGGACTTAAATAGGGTTAATTAAGTAAGACCGCTTCACTTGAGGTCATCCCTGTCTTACCTCGCTCACCAAGTCACATAAGGTCATTCCGCACCACACAGGGAATAATATAGCGTAATTATAAGGTGTCTAACGAGTCTTTAACTATCATTAACTAGGCTACCCCATCAAACCCACCCTCACTACCCTTCTTCTACCTCTATATAACATCACACAAATCGGGAATATATTTTTCATCGAGACTAAGAACATAACACGATAAGGATAATATTTGAGAATGTTAGGGACGGATAGGTAGAAGAATTGTATTAATCATCCTAAGGTATCATATCTTATTTTTCCTCGTCCAGGGTGTAGGAGGGAGAGCGCGATAGGAGAGGATGTCCTGTATCCATATCCATTTTCCGGAACAAAAATAATCACTGTGAAATAGAACATAGGACGCCACGCCATACTGAGCCTCCACCAACTCACGGACAACACAAGAGGCACTGACCACACACACAAACACGAACACGGACAAGGACGAGGGTAACTGAGGCACTATTACTATTCCTAATCTACTTCCTGCTACCACTACCTCTGCTATGCTACGTGTCTATAGTTAAAATAAGAGTAATAGCGTCAATAACTTACTATATAACGAAGAGTAGTGATAGGCAGCGGGCGGGCGGACACAAGGCACTCCTCTAGCTGATGTGTGGAGTTGCTCAAACCGCCACCAGAGGGACGGACGGACGGACTGACTGACTCGGTGTTATGAGCTGTGCGGTTCGAAGCTGAAATGTATAGACAATTAATTTTTTCTCTCCTACGTTTATGATTTGTTAAGTTTAATCGTAAATGGAGGTGAGGTGAGATATAAAGCGTGTTAAACTATTTACCTTAATGCCAAGAGTATTTTTAAGTGTTTCTCGTCCTATTAATCTATAAAGTAATTGGTTCGAAAATAAAAGACTCGAACCACTTGATACCAATTCATGCTACATCGTACTTTTTTTTCTTATTATCGTACATTAATAATATAATCTTGATCAATTATGCAATCACGTTGAGGAGGAGGATTGCGAAGGGAGTGAAATGGGAGTGAGGGATGAGAGGGAAATGAGAAGGGAGTGATAAAGAGTTAGAGTAGTAGAGGGGAGTGGGAAGGGGAGTGGGAAGGGGAGTGGTAAGGGGAGTGGGAATGGAAGTGGGAAGGGGAGTGGAAGGGGAATGGGAAGGGGAGTGGGAAGGGGAGAGGGAGGGAAGGGGAGAGGGAGTGGAAGGGGAGTGAGGGGAGGGGAGGGAGTGGGAAGGGGAGTGAGAGGGGAGTGAAGGGGAGTGAGAGGGGAGTGAGAGGGGAGTGGGGAGGGGGGAAAGTTGTCGTCTTTATTATCACCAAAACAATATTTTTCTTGCTCATAACGACACATTTATTAGCAGAGACAAGACGCCAGAGGGAAGGGAGAAGGGGGGAAGGGGGGGAAGGGGGGGAGATCATTGGTATTTCCTCCCTCCTCCTCCTCCTCCTCCTCCTCTCTTCTTCTTCCTCCTCCTCCTCCTTCTCTTCTCCTCTTCCTCATTCGTTTCATCTTTTTTTTTTCTCTTCTTTCTACTTCTAATATATTTTTACCTTAATATTTTTCTAAGATTATTTTTTTCTTCTTCCTCCTCCTCTTCCATTTCTTCTTATTTTGTTCTTCTTCTTCTTCCTTTCTTTCTTCTTTTTCCATTAAATTATAACTGTTTTCTTTCACCACTTAATTTTTTTCTTCCTCCTCTTTCTTTTCTTTTTTCTTCTTCCTCTTCCTTTCTTTCTTTTTTTTCTTTTTTTTTATTAAATTATAACTTATTTTCCTTCACCACAAAATTTTCTAACATCGTTCAGTACATTTATTTATTTATTTATTTACTTACTTTTTTTTTTATATAATTTCGTTGCTGTAGTATTTCTCTCTTTATTTATTTATTTTTTTTATTTTATTTTCCTTGTTCACGCTAAATTGACTCTTTTTAGCGTTCCAAAAGTTTTCATTCACATCGTTCAAAATCCACTACTATACGTCTTTGTTCTCTCTCTCTTTATCTCTCTTTATCTCTCTCTCTCTTTTTTTCTCTCTCTCTCTCTTCACTTTGGATACGGAAGACAAGAATGACAAGAGAAAGAGAAAAGGAGAGGAAGGAGGATGAATAGGAGGAACAGGAAGGAATGGGGGGAAGGAAGGATGGTGATGATAGAGGAATGGGAAGGGAAAGGAAGGGAAGGAGAGGAAGGGGAGTGTAGGAAGGGGAGTGGAGGAAGGGGAGTGTAGGAAGGGGAGTGGAGGAAGGGGCGTGGAGGAAGGGGAGTGTAGGAAGCTAGTGTCACATTACATTCTGTTAGTGTCGGGTCTCTTTTGATACCTTGAAGCTCCGTTAACACAGCAGAACAGCGCCACAGCACACACAGCACACACAGCAGACCACAAACAGAACATTTACACAGACTACAGACCCCAAATATAGCAGAACAGACCCCGGAAACAGCAGAACAGACACAGCAGACCCCGGAAACAGCAGAACAGACCCCGGAAACAGCAGAACAGACACAGCAGACCCCGGAAACAGCAGCACAGACACAGCAGATTTCGGAAACACAGCAAAACAGACCCCGGAAACAGCAGAACAGACACCGGAAACAGCAGATACACAGAACACATACCTCAAACACAGTAGAACAAACAGCACACACAGAAAGCCATGAAAACAGCAAACAACGGTTGAAAAAACAGCAAAAAACTTGTCAGTAAAGAATATTAGGATTTTCAAGTGATTATATGAAACGAGAGAGAGAGAGAGAGAGAGAGAGAGAGAGAGAGAGAGAGAGAGAGAGAGAGAGAGAGAGAGAGAGAGAGAGAGAGATGAGAGAGAGAGAGAGAGAGAGAAGGAGGGGAGGGATGGAGGGAAAGAGGAGGAAGAGAAAGTTCCGGGGAGGAAAAATCTACTTAACAGCTTTTCCTCAGTGTGTGTGTGTGTGTGTGTGTGTGTGTGTGTGTGTGTGTGTGTGTGTGTGTGTGTGTGTGTGTGTGTGTACATCTAACATTATACATAGCGATTAACTTTTATGCATTTCTCTTTGAACTGCAGTAATCCTCCTCCTCCTCCTCCTCTCTCCTCTCCTCCTCCTCCTCTCTCCTCCTCCTCCTCCTCCTCTTCCGCCTCTTCCTCCTCCTCCTCTTCTTCTTCTCCTCGTTATCATTACAAGCCGTTATGATAATCCTTACTTCCTTACCTCTTCTTTCCTCTTCCTCCTCTTCCTCCTCCTCCTCCAAACTTAGGGAGGTGGAAACAAGAAAGAGAGAGAGAGAGAGAGAGAGAGAGAGAGAGAGAGAGAGAGAGAGAGAGAGAGAGAGAGAGAGAGAGAGAGAGAGAGAGAGAGAGAGTGGGGGTCAGGGGGTGGGTCACAAAAGAAGTCCTTCAGCCATTACGGGATCCTGCACCTGTCCGAGACCAAAATGTTGTCCTTTTCTTCTCTGATAGTCATCTGGAAGGAGCCGGGGCGTGCCAAGCCTACCCCCCCTACCTCCCCCTTCCTTCCCTCCTTCTCTCCCTTCCCTCCTTCTCTCTCCTTCCCTCCTTCTCTCCCTTCCCTCCTTCTCTCCCTTCCCTCCTTCTCTCCTTCCCTCTCTCCTTGCCTCCTTCTTCCCTACCTCCTTCTCTCCCTTCCCTCCTTCTCTCCTTCCTTCCCTCTACCCCTCCTTCCATCCTTCTCTCCCTCCCCGACTACTTTCCTCCTTTCCTCCTACCTTCTCTCCCTTCCTCTCTCCATCCCTCCTTCCCTCCTTCCCTCTTTCCTTCCCTCCTTCCCTCTCGTTAAATACCGTTTGGGTGAAGGAAGGAAGGGAGGGAGAACACACCAAAACATTATGGGATGGAAGGAGATAAGGAGGAGGAGGAGGAGGTGGAGGAGGAGGAGGAGGAGAAGAAGGAGGAGGAGGAGGAGGAGGAGGAAGAAGAAGAGGAGGATCTTTTCACCACAGGAAGTAGTAAGGAAGATTACAAATTAAGTTATTAAAATACTCTTTGATCCACCAGAATTTAATGAACTAATGAAAGAGTGGAGTGAGAGAGAGAGAGAGAGAGAGAGAGAGAGAGAGAGAGAGAGAGAGAGAGAGAGAGAGAGAGAGAGAGAGAGAGAGAGAGAGAGAGAGAGAGAGAGAATGATGGGAGGTAAAGGAAGAGAAAGGATAGCCATGGAAGGTGAAGAGGGAGACAGAATGGAAGAGGTGAGGGGTGAAGGAGAGAGGGGAGAGGGGAGAGGGGAGAGGGGTGAGGGGTGAGGGGGGTGATGAGGGTTTGATTACGTTGTGAGGGTGAAATAAGAAGAGAGACAAAGGTATATGATAGCTATTGGTTATGAATAGGACGCGCGTCGTATGAATAGAACCAGAAATAGGGCAGGTGGTACTCTCTCTCTCTCTCTCTCTCTCTCTCTCTCTCTCTCTCTCTCTCTCTCTCTCTCTCTCTCTCTCTCTCTCTCTCTCTCTCTCTCTCTCTCTCTCTCTCTCTCTCTCTCTCTCATTGCTGACTTCTTATAATTATCCTGAACAAGTTAGTGGTCCCGTTAAACATTGCTTCGTTAAGGTGACACTGTTCAACAATGGCCTGTGTTCAAGACCAATATAAACACAGTTCTTTAATTTGAATACTGGAAATGTTACCACTAGCTCCTCCTTCCTCCGCTGAAGAAATGTTCACTGCCACTTCTTCTGCATCTTGCTAACACTGTGTTGGCGGTTCGTTTATAGAAATAAATAAATAAATTTGAAGTTAAGGATAAAATTTTCTTGAGTTTTTTATTCGGAATTAGAAAAAATCGAGAAAAGGGACATTTGAATTTAGAAGTCACCACTGTACAAAATTATTCGTTTATTTAATTTTTTTTCTTGATTTTTTTTTATTAATGTTTTCTATGGTTTCTAAAATTATTACAGCTGTTTTCTGAATTTTATAATATTTTTTTTTATAATGTTTTATTTCTTATTAAGGAAAATGAACTAAAAATGAGAAACTATTTTGACGTCATTTTTTCATGTTGCATAAAAACTATATAAAATAAAAGGGAGACAATGTATTTATTATCTTTAAAAAAAAATCAAATAAATATTTTAAAACATTGGTAACAATAAACAAAGAAAAATAAGAATCTATGAAAAATAACTAAAAATATTCGTACAAAATCATTAGCTTATATAATAATTTTTTCTTGATTTCTTTATTCATTAATGTTTTCTATGGATTATAAAATTATTATAATTGTTTTCTGATTTTTCTAAAATATTTCTATAATGTTTTGTTTCTTATTAAGGAAAATAAACTAAAAATTATAATTATATTGACGAAACATTTTCAGTTTGCATTAAAATTATATAAACTAAAAGGGAGATAATGCCTTTATTATCTTCAAAATGATTCAAATAAATATAAAAAACACATTGGTACCAATAAACAAAAAAAATATATGAATATATGAAAAATAACCGAAAATACGCGAATAAAATGATTAGCTTATTTAATATTTTTTATTTATTATGGTTTCAAAAATTATTATAACTATTTTCTGATTCATCTAAAACGTTTTCATAATGTTTAGTTTCTTATTAAGGTGCAGAAATATCTTGAGTATGAAATGTCTTCAATACCTATAATCGCCTGAGTATCAAATGACCTGTAACCATCCATATACTACCTTCCCTCCTTCCTCCTCCTTCCTCCTTCCTCCTCCTCCTCCTTCCTCCTTCTCCTCCCTCCTCCTCCTCCTCCTCTTTCTTCTTTACACTCGAATCTCAACTGCTTTTCCACTGGACTCGAAAATTGATCAAAATTATAACTGGCTTCAAGTGGCTGTTT
>JAPQNM010000026.1:4262510-4265010 GCA_029783475.1 Metacarcinus magister
TCTCTCTCTCTCTCTCTCTCTCTCTCTCTCTCTCTCTCTCTCTCTCTCTCTCTCTCTCTCTCTTATTTACCAGAAAACTATTATCTTCTTCCTCCTTCCTTTCTTCTTCTTCTTCTTCTTCCCTTCCTTCCCTTCTTTCCTTTCCTTCACTTCCTTCCTTCCTTCATTCCTTCCTTCCTTTCCTCCCTTCCTTCCTTCCTCTTATTCTTCCATCCTCCCCCAAAAATACTAGAGAGAGAAAGAAAAAAAAGAAAAAGAGAAAAAAAAGAGATTGAAAGAGAGAGAGGGGTCACGGGTGAATGCTTTCCCCCACAAAACACAGCTAATAATGTTCTGGGGTCCTCTGGGTGCTATGTCAGTCTGGGTGATACAATGGCGGGTCCTATAGAAAGGAGGCAGGTAGCGTAAATAAATTAGTTAAGCCCAGTTCAGACAGGATTAGACCCCATTAATTGATATCCAACCCTCTATCCACCTACCCAACCCTCTATCCATCTACCTATCCATCTATACATCCATCCACTTACCAACTTATCCACTTACCTATCCACCTATCTATCTATCTATCTATCTATCTATCTATCTATCTATCTATCTATCTATCTATCTATCTATCTATCTATCTATCTATCTACTTATCTATCCACTTATTATTCACAATTATTCACATACGTATATATGTATTTATTATATTCTATCTGTATACTTAAATGGCAATACAATTTACTTTACTTTACTTTATTTTACTTTATTTTACTTACCTATCTATCTATCTATCTATCTATATGTTTTTAATTCACATCTTTCCACTTCCCTTTCTTTCGTAGCTTCTCTTTCTTTTTCTTTTTCTGTCTCTCACTTTTGTTTGTATATATCTCTTTTATTATTACGCTAAGTTAGAGAGAGAGAGAGAGAGAGAGAGAGAGAGAGAGAGAGAGAGAGAGAGAGAGAGAGAGAGAGAGAGAGAGAGAGAGAGAGAGAGAGAGAGAGAGAGAAAAGGGGGGGCTGTGGGGGTATTGGGGGGTAGGGGTATCATAGCCTCACCGGACATATACCCAACATCGTCTTTGGGAGGCAGTGAGGCGAAGTAACCGAGAGAGAGAGACTCCAGCTGGCAGCCACGCCGAGCCACACTAGAGCCACATCAAGCCACACCAAGCCACACCAAGCCACACTAAGCCACACTATAACCACACTATAACCACACTATAACCACACTATAACCACACTATAACCACACCCGACCACATCCTCATACCCACTAACAACCATATACTTATAAAGCCTCCATCCACCACACTCCACGAAAAGCCACACTATACCCACACCTCATTATCCACAGACAAAGCCACACCTGGAGAGAGAGAGAGAGAGAGAGAGAGAGAGAGAGAGAGAGAGAGAGAGAGAGAGAGAGAGAGAGAGAGAGAGAGAGAGAGAGAGAGAGAGAGAGAGAGAGAGAGAGAGAGAGAGAGTATAGAGTACAGCATATAAAATGTACTTGCGGGTGATGGCAGTTGTGCAGAGGAAGGGAAAGGAAGGGGAAGGAGGGAAAGGATGGAGGAAAGAGGAGGGGTAGAGAAGGAAAACTAGGGGGGGGGGAAGGGAGAAGGGAGAACCAGAAGGGCGGGGCAGGGGAAGGGAAGGGGAGGAAGGGGAGGAAGGGGAGGGGAAGGGGAGGGGAAGGGATCAAAGCCGTAGGTTATGGAAGAATTATACCGCCCCGCCCCTTCTCCTGGTGACTAATTTTCCAATAAGCGTCATTAATACTCTTTTTAAGTGTAGTGAGAGGGAAGGAGCACCCGCCAGACCCATTACCCATCGCTCAACCCTCTTACACATCGCTCACACCCTTACATTACCCTGAAACCACGTACGAACCTAACTGAGTGTACACTGGCTAAGTGGCACACGCCGGGGCTCGGGGTTCGAAGGGGCGGTGGCTGACTGGCTGAACAGAACCTAGACCTCATCACCTGCACTCACGCCCCGATGCCCCGCTACAGCTAGACCCTCTAAACGCACCGCCACCACCCCGTCAGCCTTCCCTCAGCCCCTACAGCCCCGTGACGTAAGGGCTGGAGTGAGTAGGGTGTGGTAGCAGCATCCAGGTAGGTAGTGCACGGGCAGGTAAGGATAGCTGATGGATTCCATGTGATAAGGGTATATGAGGGAGGGAGGGAGGGAAAGAGGGAACGAGCGGATCAGTTTCTCTCCCCTCCTCCTCCTCCTTGTCCTCTCCCTCCCTCTCCCTCCTCCTCCTCCTCCAGTTAGCTCCACAAAACACCATATTAGACCAACATGTATATAACACCTGGGTAGTGGAGGGTTAAGGCATCATGTTAAATTAGACCAAAGCAAATCGATTGATGCAAAGCGGGTTGGGAGGCTGTGTAACGAGGCAGATAAAGATGATGATGATGATGATGATGATGAAGGGTGATGATGGTGATGATGAAGGGTAGTAGTGATTATTGATGCTTGTACTAGTGATGCTATTGAT
>JAPQNM010000026.1:4272510-4287510 GCA_029783475.1 Metacarcinus magister
GGTGAGGGGTGAGGGGTCAGGAGGTGTCAGCATTTTGGACATGTGTAATTATGAGAACCTTTGTAAACACACCCAGTCAGGTCATCTTTCCTTCACCCCTCTCTCTCTCTCTCTCTCTCTCTCTCTCTCCTCTCTGTCTCTCTCTCTCTCTCCTCTCTCTCTCTCTCTCTCTCTCTCTCTCTCTCTCTCTCTCTCCCTAGGCCCATTTCTCTCTCATTTACAGTCCTAATTTTTCTTTTTCTTCTTTGATTTCTTGTTCTTTTCTATGTACCATTTCCTTCTTCTTCTTCTTCTTCTTCTTCTTCTTCCTCCTCCTCCTCTCCTCCTCCTCCTCCTTCCACGGCTTTCCTCCGACGGCGAGCTTTTAAAACTCTCCCACGCTACCACCTCCTCCTCCTCCTCCTCCTCCTCCTCCTCCTCCTTCTCCTCCTTTTCTCACTCTTCCTCTTCCCTAGCTCTTCCCTCTTCACACACGCCTCCTTCCTTCTTTCCCTACACACACACACACACACACACACACACACACACACACACACACACACACACACACACACACACACACACACACACACACGCCTTCTCCTCCTCCAGTCTTCCCACTTTCCTATTTTACCGCCAAAAAAAAACAAAAAACAATCTTCCCGCCTTTTCTACACACACACACACACACACACACACACACACACACACGCCTCTTCCCGTCTCATCCACACGCACACGCCTCTTCCCGCCTCCCTCACACGCCTCCTCCCGCCCACTTACGCCGCACAGCCAGCCCGATGAAGCAGATAATGGCTCACAAAAGTAGCCGTTTTCCCCCAATCTTCCTTCTACCTATTGGGGGAAGGAAGGGAAGGGAGGGAAGGAAGGGAAGGAAGGGAAGGAAGGGAAGGAAGGGGAGGGAGGGAAATTTGGTCCTGTTGCTTCCTTTCCGGCCAATAATTACCTGCAGTGGCCAGGTAACCGACGGGAAAATGGCCCTCCTAAAAGGTATCCTCCTCCTCCTCCTCCTCCTCCTCCTCCTCCTTCTTCTCCTTTTCTTCTTCTCTTCGTCCTTCTGCGCAGTGAACGGTTTTTTGGTTTCCTGCGCAGGGATTCATTACGTTTCTTGCGCTTCATTTGTTTATCATTTATTTGTTAATTGATCGATTTTTTGTTATTTGGTTATTATATATTTTATTATATTTTAGCGTTTTGAGGTTTTTTTTTTTATTATTTTCGGTTCTGCTTCGATTTTTATTCCTTAACGTAAATTATTTTTTTTGACTTGTTTTTCTTACCTCTACTACTACTACTACTACTACTACTACTACTACTACTACTACCAACACCACCACCACCATCACCACCACCACCACCACCACCACCACCACACATTCTCACATTCCCACGCACACGTTTACACACACGGGCATAAGCAGCGCCGCTAAAAACAAAAGCCAACAAAAAATCCATAAACATTTATAAGGCGTAAAATATCACCATCAGGAAGCACAAATTAGCTCGACAAGACAGCGAGAAGGCGACACCAAACACCCTTGTACTCGCTGTCTTACCGCCAAAACAATGGTAAACAAAGACACCTTCCCGCCTCCCCGCCTCCCCGCCTCCCCGCCCTCCCAGCCTCCCGCTCCCCATAAGTGCCACCTAATTACATAAAGCGAGTCGTGTTTCCGTCCATATGGTGTTAAGTCGTGTTTTTTTGTGTGTTATCTTAAATGTTTATGACAAGTAGTACATACACGATGCTCAGTTTTTTCTCTTTTTTGCTGCGTGTTGGATTCAGTACTTTACGTCTTTCCATCGGGGTTACATACATACATGTCCCTAAGAACCCGGTGACGTTTGGAAAGGTGAAAATAATTACTTCCTTCGTCTGTTTTCTTATTAAGTTACTCCAAAATACACTCAGTTCTAGCCCAGTAATCATTTTCCGGGGCGGGGTGTAGCGGGGCGGGGCTGGAGGAGATAGACAGGGAGGGAAAGGAGGGAGAGGAGAGAGGGAGTAGAGGGAACAGGAACAGTCTTTAGTCCTTGTGAAGCTGTTGACGAGATCACAAATATTTAATATAACACTCAATAGCCTATAAAGCGGGAGACTAAATATTTTCCAGACTTTATACGACAAAAGACACAATTTCAAAGACTTTATTTGACAGTTCGAGCGAAGAGGGAGGGAGGGATGAAGGGGAGGGAAGGGGAGGGAAGGGGAGGGAGGAGACACACAGGCGGTCAGTCACTTAAAAGTTCCCCTCCCCTTCATCCCCTTCCATCTCCTCTATTCCCTTCCTCCTCTCCTCTCCTCCTCTCCTCCTCCTCCTCCTCCTCCTCTTCCGAACTAGCAGCCATTGTGAAGCACTGTATCATTTTTGCCGCCAGAAAAAGCATTAGGAACGGGTGACGCTGCTGACACCCGCTGACTACTACTACTGCTGATGATGCTGCTGACGGAGAGAAGAAACGAAGGGAAGAAAATGAAAACAGTTTAAGAAAGGAAAGAAGAGGGAGGGGGGAGGAAGTCGTAATGGGTGTAGAAAGACGAGTAAAAGGCAGGAAATACAAGAGAAAGTTGTATAAATAAGGAAGAAGGTAAAGAATGGGAGTCAGGACGCAGGGATCAACATAAGGGTAACTTTGCAAACAGTGCCAAAGGGGAAATAATATAAGGTGGAAATACGGAAACAGTGGAAGGAAGGAAAGGAAAGGAAGGAAGGAAGAAAGGGAAAGAAACATGGGAGATGGAGAAGCAAGAAGGAAGGAAGGATTGAGGTAAAGGAATGGAGGAGGAGGAAGAGGAGGAGGAGAAAATGACGAGAGGAACGAAAAGGCATCAGACAAACAAGAAGATGAAGAAAAAATGAAGAAGAAGAAGAACAGGAGGAGGAGGAGGAGGAGGAGGAGGAGGAGGAGGAGAGGAGGAGGAGGAGGAGCAACATAACGTATCTATATTCTTTGAGGAGGGAGAGACATCATTCGCCATCACCGTCTTAGAGAGGAGGAGGAGGAGGAGGAGGAGGAGGAGGAGAGGAGGAGGAGGAGGAGGAGGAGGAGGAGGAGGAGGAGGAGGAGCCGGGCACGCGAGGAGGTGAGTATCTTGAAACAGGCTATAAAAGACGACCTTCGACCCCTTCTACAGACACGGTGACGCGAAGACAGAACGAAACAAATAGAAAAAACACATCTGATGAACGAAACCAAAAGACATTACAGTAATAAAGTCCTCAGCCATACATTCTCTCCCTCTCTCTCTCTCTCTCTCTCTCTCTCTCTCCTCTCTCTCTCTCTCTCTCTCTCTCTCTCTTCTCTCTCTCTCTCTCTCTCTCTCTTTCTTTCTGTTGCTGTCACTCTTGTTCTGTCTATTTTTTCTTTCATGAGAGAGAGAGAGAGAGAGAGAGAGAGAGAGAGAGAGAGAGAGAGAGAGAGAGAGAGAGAGAGAGAGAGAGAGAGAGAGAGAGAGAGAGAGAGAGAGTAAAAGGTGCAACAGTGAAATACTAATAGTTATGTTCCTCTCTGCATGTGGCTGCTGATCTAGTCTTGTCCATAAATAGCACTGCAGAGAGAGAGAGAGAGAGAGAGAGAGAGAGAGAGGTAGAGGAAGGGAGAGGAAGAGGGAGAGAGGGAGAGGGAGAGGTAGGTAAAGGGAGGAAAAGAGACAGGGAGGGAGGCTGGCAAATCAACTCGTACTGAGGAAAGGGAGAGTAAATCAGGGAGGAAGGAAGGGAGGGAGAAGAAAGGGAGAGGAGGAGGAGGAGGAGAGGAAGGGAGATATGTAACAAACTACACCACAAAAGAGAGAGAGAGAGAGAGAGAGAGAGAGAGAGAGAGAGAGAGGAGAGAGAGAGAGAGAGAGAGAGAGAGAGAGAGGAGAGAGAGAGAGAGAGAGAGAGAGAGAGAGACTAAGGGAGGGAGAGGGATGGAGGGCCCTTCTCTGGCTCCCACAATGCTGCGAGGCCCTTCACGTCACTACCCCAACTGGTGGCTTGCTGGACCCAACTGTTCCCAGGGTGGAGGCGACGGCCGCTAACACCACCAGGCTACCGGGAGAGTGTCAGCCGGGCGGGGAGAGTGTCAGCCGGGCCGGGAGAGTGTCAGCCGGGCAGGGGAGGAGGAGGAGGAGGAGGAGGAGGTAGAGGCAGATGGGAGAGAGGAAGCGAGACATGGGATATAGAAAATGTAGTGTAGTAGTTATAAGTATGTGGAAGAAGAGGAGGAGGAGAGGAAGGTGAGGAAGAAGAGTGATTGATGATGTGTAGAAGTAGTTGTTGTAGGGAGGAGTGTGTGTGTGTGTGTGTGTGTGTGTGTGTGTGTGTGTGTGTGTGTGTGTGTGTGTGTGTGTGTGTGTGTGTGTGTGTGTGTGTGTGTGTGTGTGTGTGTGTGTGTGTGTGTGTGAAGTGAGAGGTCAGGTATCAAGAGAGGAGGAGGAGGAGGAGGAGGAGGAGGAGGAGGAGGAGGAGGAGGAGGAGGAGGAGGAGGAGGCTCTGGGGAAGTCCTAGATGTGCACACTCACTTATGTTTTTCACAGTCATAAACTTTTATCTCATGTGCGTGTGTGTGTGTGTGTGTATGTGTGTCCGTCTCCACTCTGTACGTGTATGTATATATATATAAGTTTTTTTCTCTAAATTCATATCTTCCTTGCTTTTACACACATACAACACCAATATCAACACCAAACACACACACACACACACACACACACCACGTATACTACTACTACTACTACTACTACTACTACTACTACTTCTTATAACACGTCTCTTATTCCTACTGCTCTTCTCTTCCTTGCCTCTCCCCGCTAACAGGTATAAGGCATGGAACTCAATATGTGTATAAGGTATAGAAGCCAATTAAGTGACGCTCGCCTTATATAACCTTATACTATAGAGAAAGAAAGAAGGAGAAGCAGCAATGATTTAATTTCTGAGTTAGTTTAATGTTCATAATATATTTTTTTTAATGATTTATTATTTTTACATTGAAAGGGACAACAAAAATACGTAAAATAAATAATAAATAGAAAATCACGTTTATGTTATGTTATGTTATGTTATGTTATGTTATGTTATGTTACGTTACGATGAACTACTGCTGTTAGACAATTTGCTGATGCTACATGAAGGAAGTTGACCTCAGTGGTTATGTTAAAAAAAAATTAATGCAAAACAAAGAGTGAAAAAAAAGATGATTTGATGTATAGTGAATGGATGATGATAAAAAAAAATGTTGTGTTAGGTTTGTGTTTTGTTTATAAATGTTATGGTTTATTGATATTTTGTTTATATATATTTGTTTTTGTGAAGTTAGAATAGAGTTATGATTTTGATATTGGTTTTGTATTTATAACTTGTATCCTTATGAGTAAAATAAAACATACATACATATATACAGTTATACAATATACTGCATAATACACCAGCGACCATGAATGAGACAGACAGACAGACAGACGGACGGAAGCATGAAAAAAAAAGAAAAAAAAAGAACGAGGAATGAAAATTAATAAAAAGTGAAGAACATTTGAATAATATACACAGTTTGATTATGTTAAGAAAAAGTTTATATTACAAGAATCACACAACTCTGTCTAAATCCTTGACGTTGTAAATGTCTTAAGGAAAATACAGATACGAGGGTGATAATGAGACCTGTGTGTGTGTGTGTGTGTGTGTGTGTGGTGTGTGTGTGTGTGTGTGTGTGTGTAAGGGTGACAAGGCCTCGGCTGACGCTCTCTCTATAGCTGCCTCTCCTCCCTTACGTTTTTTTTTTTTTATTATATATATATTTTTTTGTATTGTTATTATTATCTTTTATCATTTTTTTTCGTTAGATTCATTCATTCACTTTTTTTTTCTCGTGTGTGTGTGTGTGTGTGTGTGTGTGTGGTGTGTGTGTGTGTGTGTGTGTGTGTGTGTGTGTGTGTGTGTGAATCTCAGCGGCTGTTCGTATTGACTTCCATACAATCATTCTCTCTCTCTCTCTCTCTCTCTCTCTCTCTCTCTCTCTCTCTCTCTCTCTCTCTCTCTCTCTCTCTCTCTCTCTCTCTCTAATCATTCTCTCTCACTTCCTTCTCTTCGTTATGAGTATATCGGGTTACCGATAACATTCTGACCGCTGCTCGCCCTCTCTACCGATTTACAGGGCGTGACAGACGACCGATCCCAGCCCACGATAAGATGTTCGGTAGTTAGTATAACCCACCGATAAACTGATAACTTGATAACGTAGCCGATAAACCGATATTAATGATTATTTTAGTCACTCTTAGTTGTCTGGAGTGTGATATATCGGTTTTTTTTTTCATCAATTTTTCTTTTCTTTCTTCTTTTGTATATTTTTTGTGTGTTGGAAAATATATGATCAATTTAATGATTTTTTGGGGGGGGTTTAAAATATTCGTAATAATAATAATAATAATAATAATAATAATAATAATAATAAAACAAAAACTATAAAAAGTAATATTATTTGACTTGTCGCTGGAAATCTTCAACTTTATCTTGACTCAAAACCGATATTTGAAACATTTTGTAAACTGTTGATCCTTCCCGATATCATATTAATTTATCGGGTCGCCATCGGGATCGGGGGTGAGCGGAAACAAATGAAAGTCAGCCAAATATTAATAAAAACTTGTGAGTATAATTGATTAAAAGTTACAATATTGTTTTCTTGTTTTTTTTTTCTTTCTTCAATATTTTCACTTCTCTTAATACATCGTTCGGTTTTTTTTTCTCTATAAGATAATAATATATATTTTTGATCTATTTTTATAATGGAGTGAATACAAGTTAAAGAGAAAATAATAAATGGTAAATAGAAGTGTTTATATATTATTATTATTATTATTATTATTATTATTATTATTATTATTATTATTATTATTATTATTATTATTATTATTATTATTATTATTATTATTATTATTATTACTTCCACCTCTAAAATTACTTCTACTACTACTACTACCACTACTACTACTACTACTACTACTACTACTACTACTACTACTACTACTACTACTACTACTAACTAACTAACTACTACTAACATTAATAAAATACTGCATTAAATAACTACTGAATTTCCTTCCTTCCTTCTTCTTTATCTTCCTCTCTTTCTATCCATCCATTTATCAAATCATCTATTATTTTTTCCACATACTTATTCATTCATCTATATTAATTCACTGCTTCATTATCTATATCTTCATAATATGTATTTTTTTTTTATATTGTAACACATTTTTATTATTATTTTTTCTTTCATTAATTTCAGGAACAATTAAAATAGACAAACAAAAAATATAGATACTTCAACCAACAACAAAAATAAACCTTTCACCTCGTTTACATCATCTATACAAAACAAACCAAGCCTATATATTATTGAAGTACAGACGCCATTTTTTTCCCCTATCGATTCTTTGTGTCCCTCTCTCTCTCTCCTCCTCCTCCTCCTCCTCCTCTTCCTCTCCCCTTTCCTGGCGCTGCAAATCCTGTTCCACACCAATGAACGTAGAAAGGGATCGAAACCCATTACCACGTAAATATTTGCCACACCATAGGATCCACTACTGTACTGAGTGATATTTGATCCTAAGTGTGAGGATGAGAGGCGGGTAGAAGGGAGAGAGGGAGAGGGGAAGGGAGGGAAGAGGGGATAGGGGAGGAAAGGAGGGGAAGGGAAGGAGGGGAAAGAGGTGATACGTATATTCAGGTAAATAATTAGAGTTTTAGAGAGATTAGAGAGAGAGAGAGAGAGAGAGAGAGAGAGAGAGAGAGAGAGAGAGAGAGAGAGAGAGAGAGAGAGAGAGAGAGAGAGAGAGAATAGTAGATGATTAATTAATAAAACACACACACACACACACACACACACACACACACACACACACACACACACACACACACACACACACACACACACACACACACACCTTAATCAGTCAAACACGAGGTGAAACTAAACACGCCACGAGGATCACAAAAGAGGAATGAGGAAGAGGAGGAGGAGGAGGAGGAGGAGGAGGAGGAGGAGGAGGAGGAGGAGGAGGAGGAGGAGGAGGAGGAGGAGGAGGAGGAGGAGGCAGTGAGTTGTGTGTTAATGATCTTTAAAGTTTTTTTTTTCTTTCTCATTATTCTATTCTATTTATTTATCAATTTATTCGTTATCAATTATTATTCTGTGTGTGTGTGTGTGTGTGTGTGTGTGTGTGTGTGTGTGTGTGTGTGTGTGTGTGTGTGTGTGTGTGTGTGTGTGTGTGTGTTAAATTAAATAGACACTCATCTCATTAAACTTTCAAGAAATCTCGACATTAACATAACTCAACGAAGAATCAAACTACAATATTTTCCTCATAATTATTACGTTGAATATTGATCGCAGGAGAGAACGTTATATAAGGTTGATGCAATAGTGTTATCATTGAATTGTTATATGACTAGATATTGTTATGAAATGTTATGAAATGTTATCTGTCTGTCAAGGAAGTCAAGGATACCTGATTATATTTATATCATGTGGTGGTGTGTGTTATTTTATTGTATGTGTGGAGTGTGTTGGTATTATGTTATGTAGTATTTAGAGTTATTGTAGGAGGTGCAGCGGTGTGGCGTTATTGATGGTTGTAGTAGTAGTTGTAATTGTAATAATAGTAGTAGTGGTAGTGGTAGTAGTAGTGGTAGTAGTAGTAGTAGTAGTAGCTGTTGTTATATCATTATTATTATTGCTATTACTATTATTATTGTTATGATCAATATTACTATTATTATTATCCTTTTTATGATTCTTTTTTATCATTGCTACTACTATTACTATTATTGATATTATTATTATTACTATTATCATAGATATTTCCCTTCTTATCATTGTTGTTGTCATTGCCTCCTCATCGTGATGGTTGAGGTTTTGTTTCCTAGTGTAACATTCCCGCCGCGCTGCATCGTTGAGGTGGTGTTGCAGGCTGCGTGTGTTTGGGTTGGTGCGGAGTAACAAGCGAGGGTTTAAAAAACAAATTTAATGCTATAGACATCAATGTACAAGAGTATATACAGAGGGGGCGGAATGTGACGGGGGGCGGCAGGCCCGGCCCACAGCGACGCCTGGCAGACGGCGCCGCAGGACGACCTCACCGGGACAACGACGACGAGGCGAAGGTGTGTGACAGCGGGGCGGGCATCGGCCTGGGCAGGAAGGGGTGCCCCAGCAGGCGTGTGAAGGGCTCAGGGTTGAGGGCGGGCAGGGGCAGGGCGGGCAGGGGACCTGGGCGGCACGTGGGCGGCGGCGGCGGTGACTTGTCCCTCCCCATGATGGCATCGATGGTGAAGGCGGGGCGGGGGGCGGGCCGGGTCAGCGGCGGCGAGGGCGGCGACCCCATCAGAGGCTTGACGGGCGTGGGCGTTAAGACAGCGGCGGAAGGTGGGGCGTGGCCGCCTCCGGCCATGGATGTGGGCGGCAGGACGCCTCGTAAACTTCTCAAAAACTCAGCGTGAGGAGCGAAGATTGGGTGGTGAAGGTGTGCGTGTGCGTGAGGGTGGTGGAAGGTGGCGGCGTGGAGGTAAGGGTGGTGGGCGTAGGGCGTGGGCCGGTGCACCAGGCTCGGGTGTGGCCCCACCATGACCGCCGCCTGCTGGTGCTGCTGCAGGTGGTAGGGGTCCACCATGCCCGTGGCCAGCAGGGAAAACACGTGGGGGTCGTTGAGGAAGTCAGGATGTTGCCGCTTGTACCGCTTTCTGCGTCTGAGGAAGGATCCATTGTCGAACATGTCGATGGCCCCGGGGTCGAGGGTCCAGTAGTTACCCTTGCCGGGGTTGCCAGGCTCGCGCGGCACCTTCACGAAACAGTCGTTGAGCGACAGGTTGTGTCGGATGGAGTTCTGCCAGGCGGGGAACTTTGCCTTGTAGTAAGGGAACCTGTTGATGATAAAGTCACAGATCTCGCTGAGCGTGACGCGCTTCTTGGGCGCCTGCAGGATGGACATGGTGATGAGCGCGATGTAGGAGTACGGAGGCTTCACGGGCCCGCCATCCTTCTTGGATTTATCGTCAGGGTCACTGGGACTCCCCGTGGCGTCTTGGCGGGCCTGGGCGTCCTCCTCCTCCTCGCCAGGGTCCACCTCGTCCTCGCTGTAGGGCGCGGTAGGGGCAGCGTCCTCCACCAGCCCCGGAGATAAAGGTTGAGCCTCCGTCATGTCCGCCTCACACACGGGCATTGTCCAGGCTCCACACACACCACACTAACGCCAACACCTCCCCTCACAACCTCAGACAACCAACTGGCCCCAGCAGCACTAGTAGGTGAGTGGTGGGCGGGCCGGGAGCCTGAGTGCTCTCTCCCCAGGAGCTGCCTGATAAATAATGATGACAAATGTTGGGACGAGACCATTTTTACAGGGCCGGTCACCTCCCTACCTCCCGAGCAGCCCCACACGGACCAATCACAAGGCTTAACCACACTCTAGACCCAACCCAATGACCTTAACCACCAACCACAGCTGCGGCTATAAACCCTCGCCCCGCCCACCCCTACCTAACCAATCAGATACACGCTTCCTCCCCGCCGCCCGCCCCTGAGTGTGTTTGTGGGCGTGGCTGGGGATGGAGTGGCGGAGATGATTAGATTTGGTCCCATCTGTTGTTTGCAGACAGAGCGCCTCCATTTATCCATGAATTATTTGGTGGCGAAATGGAGCGAATCACTTTGAGGGGATGAATAAAACCATTATCCGTCCCCCCCCTCCCTCCCCCCTCCCCCCTCCCCCACCCCGCCCCCCCCCGCCCCGCCACAAAGCCGCATCCCCTCAGCCATTTTAACACAAAGGCTCAAGCCACACCAAGCGAAGCCGCCGCCGCCGCCGCCGCCGCCGCCGCCGCCGCCGCCGCCGCCGCCGCCGCCGCCACCGCCGCCGCACAATGAACAAGATAAGTGAACAACCTTAATGAACATGGCGGCTGATGATGATGATGATGATGATGATGATGATGATGATGATGATGATGATGATGATGATGATGATGATGATGATGATGGTGGTGGTGGTGGATGTGGATGTGTATGTTTGTGGTGGAAGGTTGTGTCTGTTTGTCTGTTTGTCTGTGTGAACGGCTTTGTCTATGTATGTATCCAGCTGTGTTGATCTTTGTGTGTGTGTGTGTGTGTGTGTGTGTGTGTGTGTGTGTGTGTGTGTGTGTGTGTGTGTGTGTGTGTGTGTGGAGGGGACACTATTAGTTTGCTGTCTTGCTTTATCTGTCTATCTCTCTGTCTGTCTGTCTGTTTGTCTACTTGCCTGTCTGTCTGTCTGTCTGTCTGTTTGTCTACTTGCCTGTCTGTCTGTCTGTCTGTCTGTCTGTTTGTCTACTTGTCTGTCTGTCTGTCTGTCTGTTTGTCTACTTGCCTGTCTGTCTGTCTGTCTGTTTGTCTACTTGCCTGTCTGTCTGTCTGTCTGTCTGTCTGTTTGTTTGTAGTTCATGTAAATATGTGTATGTATGTATGTATGTATGTATGTATGTATGTATGTATGTATGTGTATGTATGTATGTATGTATTGTCTTGTGAAAACCTTTAAAAGTGTCTTATTATACATGAACGAATATGTGTGTGTGTGTGTGTGTGTGTGTGTGTGTGTGTGTGTGTGTGTGTGTGTGTGTGTGTGTGTGTGTGTGTGTGTGTGTGTGTGTGTGTGTGTATTAATAAACAGCTAACGATCTGCACGTGATGTCAATTCTTTTTGTTCACACACACACACACACACACACACACACACACACACACACACACACACACACACACACACACACACGCCACCTCCATTTTTAAAGCCATCATAATATATAGTTTAATTAATTGACTTATTTATTAATTAATTAGTTAATCAATTCATTTATTTACTCTCCTCTCTTCTATTTCCCATATCAGAGAGAGAGAGAGAGAGAGAGAGAGAGAGAGAGAGAGAGAGAGAGAGAGAGAGAGAGAGAGAGAGACAGACAGACAGACACAAACCAGACAGACAGACAGACACACACACAGAGACAATAAAAATAAATGATTTGTTATATATATTAAAAAAAATATTAATACTAACTCTCACAGGCCAGGAGGGGGGGTAGGGGAAGAGGGGGGCAGGGGGGGGGCGGAGGGGGAGCGCCGCCCCCCCCACACCTGGTACACAGCTATTTATGTGAGGTATTTGTAACGAGTGTATTCCGGCAGGAGTGTTTTAACTACGGCGTGTGTGTGTGTGTGTGTGTGTGTGTGTGTGTGTGAGAGAGAGAGAGAGAGAGAGAGAGAGAGAGAGAGAGAGAGAGAGAGAGAGAGAGAGAGAGAGAGAGAGAGAGAGAGAGAGAGAGAGAGAGAGATTACTGAGATTATTCATGCATGTTCTAATCCTTCTTTTCTCTCTCATTTACTCTCTCTCTCTCTCTCTCTCTCTCTCTCTCTCTCTCTCTCTCTCTCTCTCTCTCTCTCTCTCTCTTCTCTCTCTCTCTCTCTCTCTCTCACCGCCATTGGTCGTACACAGTCACGTCAACAAACACACACACACACATGGACGACTGTTGATGGTAAAAAAGACGCTCATGTGTAAACCAAATAATATACACATGTGATCACAGGTCGGCGCGCACGTACACACACACACACACACCACACACACACACACACACACACACACACACACACACACACGCACACGGTTACTGCATTACTAATTTTATATCAGTGAAAAAAAAACGTTCTCAGGATAATATAAATAGATTAAAAAAAAACGTTTAATCTCTACGGACAAAACGTTTCACATCTCATCACATATAGAGAGACATTTGAAGGGGTGTGAAGGGCTGTGAAGGGCTGTGAAGGGACATTATTTCCCCTCACAGCCCTTCATTTTCCCTCACATCCCCTCACAGTCCCATAATTTCCCTTCATTTCCCCTCATAGTTCCATAATTTCCCTTCACAACACCTAATTTCCCCTCACATCCCTTCACATTCCCCCTTCACTTCCCTTCACATACCCTCACATACCCCTCACTTCCCTTCACATACCCTCACTTCCCCTCACAATCCCATCATTTCCCCCTCACAGTCACAAAATTCCCCTCACACACACAGATACACACACACACACACACCACACACACACACACACACCCTCCCCCCCCCCCCCCCCACCCGCCTTCAGTTCGTGTTTGATGGGTGGTGTGTGTTTATTTACAAGATAGAGGAGATAACAGAAGGTCCCGCCGGATGCCACAAACGGGTGTAAACAGTGTAAACAGAACCAACGGGCGTCAGGTAAGGTAACAGGTATACGACACAGGTGAGTTTGTGTTTCCATTAACGAGATGATTTATTTACCTGAGTTATCCCTGATTTTGTGTTTAGAGCATGGGCGGAGGAGGAGGAGGAGGAGGAGGAGGAGGAGGAGGAGGAGGAGGAGGAGGAGGAGGAGGAGGAGGAGGAGTAGTGTGTAAAAGACTACTATATTTAACTTAATATTTTTACATTACAAACCATTTCCTTCTATCTCTCTCTCTCTCTCCATATTCCTTCCTTTCCTCACTTCCTCTTCTTCTTCCTTTCTTTCCTTCCTTTCTTTCATACCCATAGACGTAAGAATCGCCTGAATATACATACCCAAAGCTCCTGCCTGCCCTGCCCTGCCCTTCCCTTCCATCCCTACCCCATCCCTTCCTCGTCCCATCCCTATCCCTTGCCCATCCCGTCCCTACCATCCCTTCCTACCATCCCTTCCCCATCCCTTCCTCGTCCCTATCCCATACCTTGCTACATCCCGTCCCTACCATCCCTTCCCCATTCCCTTCCTCGTCTCTTTTTCGTTTGGTTGCGTTCATGTGTTAGGTTCATAGACTTCCGGCTGGCTGGTGCGGCGGATCTGAAGTGGTGGCAAGTATTTATTGACCCTAAGGAAGCGAGGCCTTTGGGGGCACCTACGGAACCTAACATTACCTGTGTGTTGGGAGGGAGGTGGGGGAGGGTGTGTGTGTCTGTGTGTGTGTTGGGTTTTCCTTCTATTTCTGATTCATTCATTCATTCATTTATTCGTTTGTCTCTCTATTCATGTATTCTTTCCGTCTTTTTCTTCTTCATTTGTGTGTTCTCTCTCTTTTTTTCCTTGTTTGTTTTCCTTCTTCTTAATTCTTTCTCTTATTACTTCTAGTCTTTCATTTTCTTTTACTTTATTTATTTTGTACTTTATTAATAATTCAATAAGGATAGAGAGCACTGCGGCAGTTTTGTTTCACACACACACACACCACACACACACACACACACACACACACACACACATCGTAACACATCCTGGTTTACCAAACAAGACGAATGAATGGAGGAAAGATGAGGTGAATGAGAGCGAGAGAGAGAGAGAGAGAGAGAGAGAGAGAGAGAGAGAGAGAGAGAGAGAGAGAGAGAGAGAGAGAGAGAGAGAGAGAGAGAGAGAGAAAAAAAAAAGAGAGAACATATGTGAAAATGAACAAAAAGAAAGAAAGAAAGAGAGAAAAAAAAGGAAGAGAAACAAATAATTACTGTTTGATGACACCTCTCCCTCCACCACCACCACCACCACCACCACCACCACCACCACCACCACCACCACCACCACCACCACCTTAAGCTACCTGCCTTTACCTGTTCAGTCTTTCCCTCTCGCCTCTTGGCTGGTAGAGAGTAAAGGACTTATTAAAAGGCCTTGTTTATGTCGGGCTGGAAAGTTCAACAGACTGATAATGAGTAGGAGTAAGTGTGTGTGTGTGTGTGTGTGTGTGTTGTGTGTGTGTGTGTGTGTGTGTGTGTGTGTGTGTTAGAGTGATGGTATGATGCTATTATTATTGTTATTATAATCCACTTGTATTATTAATTTTTTCCCATCCTTTTTTTCTTTTCTTTTCTTTCTTTCCTCCTTTTCTGTTCTTTCTATATATACAGAAAAAACTTTAATAATCTCTCTCTCTCTTTCTTTTCCTCTCTCTTTTTTTTTATCTCTCTC